>CAUYPK010093254.1:0-91375 GCA_963574355.1 Loris lydekkerianus | reverse complement strand
ATCTGGTGCTTGTTGGCTTTGACATCCACGATGAACACAAGTGTGTTGTTGTCTACTCTCTTCTTCATGGCAGACTCAGTGGTCAGGGGGAACTTGATGATGGCATAGTGGTCAAGCTTGTTTCTCCTGGGGGCGCTCTTCTGAGGATATTTGGGCTGCCTCCAGAGTCTCAGAGTCTTTGCCTGCGGAAAGGTGGGTGATGTACGGATCTTCTTTTTTTTGTGGCTGTGGATGCCTTTTAGCACTGCCTTCTTGGCCTTCAATGCCTTTGCTTTGGCTTCGGCTTTGGGAGGGGCAGGAGCTTCCTTCTTCGCTTTTGGCGCCATCTTCAACTACAAGTTATAAGAACTGCTAGAAGAATTAGACAACTCAGGTCTTTTCACACATGTTGTCATTTCATGCTTTGGAATACAGCCAGTCGCAGGTGCTGTAAAGGGACTTACACTTATCCTTTTGCACGCTGCCAGCCCCCAATTAAAGCTCTCCTTTATCTTCCCTTTCGTTTCTGCAACCTCCCTCCTTCCTGCTCCAAGCTGCCACTAACCAGCCTTATGAGAGGAAGGATCAGGGCAACTCTGTTCAACAGTCATGTTTCAGGGCACCTTCACGTCTGTCACTAATACATGGCTGTTACTGGATACCCAACAGGGTGAGGCCAAGTTTTGAAAGAACAGCAAGACTTATTCAGAGATTATATTTATACAAAAGCATGTATTGCTTTGTTTTTATTTAACCCCTACTCCTTCCCAAACAACCATGCCAAGAAACAAATAGCAGTACAACTTCCCATAGGAACGGAACAAAGAAAGGAAACCTCGACACTGTTAAGCACTGATGCGTTTGCCACCTTCTTCCTCCTCCTGCTACTCCAGGAACAGCTGAAAGCACAGCAGGTCCTAGTATGTGACCAAAAGTGAGCAGGGAGCGATACACTATAACTCTGATAATCATCTATATTCCCCACTGCCAACATCTCTTAAGACCCTCCAGCAGCTTCATAAAATCCTAAGTAGTTGCAGGGTGTGCTAATATCAAACTCTTCTCAAATCCTACAAGACAAAGTCTTTCAACTTAAAAAGCAAACCTAAGAGCAATGTCCACATTATATATTAGGTATATACTTCATATATGCCAATGTTGAAATAATTTCTTCCCACAGCTTGCAGGAATTCCTTTTAATGGGTCCAGCTGGAATAGCAATTGCATTAAAGTTCCATGTCAAGAAAGCCAGCATTTAAATCCTTTTCCTTACTCAAGGAGGAAAGAACATTCTCAGACAAGGAGAAAAATAATCCATTGAGCTTGATGTGAAGCAGACAGAGCAGCAGGTTTTAGCACTAATGAGGGAAGAGGACCAGAGCTCTATTTCCCTCCTTTCCATCATCCCATTAGGGAAATCCAATGACTCCCAGGAAGGAACACAGCCTATTGTGTTGCGTATGAGGGTGATAGAGACAGGAACTGTTCCACGGCAAAACAATCATGACACAGGCATCACTTTCTGGAACTGGAATGAAAAGACCGACTCTTCTATTTTAAGACAAGCAATGCTGTCAACAGGGAAAATTCCTTGAGTGAAACATTTCAGCAAAACTCCATTTAATGCTACCAGAAGTGAACAGTAGAAGGATCAGCGTGTAGATAGGCTTCAACAATAAAACATCCTTTCTCTGAGTTCCCAGGACCCAGGTGACAGCTTCCGGTTCATTTCTTTGTTTTTTTGCAACAGAGTACAAAAAAAGAAAAGAGAGATTGGTCATCAAGTAAAGTTAGAGTTTAGACAGGAAGAATATTTAAAATAAATTTTAATATAAATAAAGGATGAGATAATCTTATTTGTTTTACCCAGCATGGCATCCCTGGTTTTTACTACAAAGTTCAGTATGCAAAATAGTAGATGTTAGCAAATTAAAGATTCAAATAGTTTTGGAAATACAATAGTAAATACTTATAACAAAGATCCTATGACTAAATTACACTGTCGGAATGTAGTACTTTCCTCCAGGCAAGCATGTGCCCCCTCCAGGCTTCCCCTGCTGACAAATCAGTCTGTGGTCTCCCCACAGCCTTGGTCCTCACAGGGGTGGAATGAGGGCAAAAAACTCCTCAGCCTCTTAGAAGAGACATCCTGTTGCCCATCAAGTGGAGACTGCATACCACGGGGGCACTGGTGCTTCTCCTTGCAGATCCCCTCCAGACTGGCCCAATTTCAAGAGGCCTGTAGTTGAGCTGGTCCCTGGTTCTCCCTCAACCACAAGCCCAGCACAGCAGGGAGAGGCTTGAACCAAACCCACTCTGCTTATCCTTCTGCATGCTGCTTCCCTCTAGGTCTTCTGCCTAAAAAGAGTGAGGCTTGTAGATGATTCAGGGGGGAAAATGAATATAACAGACTTTGTGGTAGCAAAATGAGGAAGGATGACAAAGAAATTAATGATGTCAAAAATAAAACTGACCATTGCACATTTTCCATAAGGTCTTATTTCCATAGAAACAGAAAGATAAAGAGTATTGAAAGGGGGATCCTACAATTCTGCTTTCCCCAGGGCTACTAGGACACATTCCTTCCAAAGAAGGTGCAAGCAGAAGGCTCCTCCCTTCCCAAGTCATTTGTCCACAGAGGCACTGTCAGGAAATAGCATTAAACAAACCTGGAACCCTGAGTGATTTGTGCAGGCTCTTTAGCACCAAAGATCCTCTGCCTGCCTTGGCAGGTAACAATTTTCACTAAAAGTCAAGAAAGGTAACACAGAACAGGTGCGCATGAAAATAAAGATACCACTCTCTGGAAGGAGAAGACGACAGGAAGGAGGAAATTTCAGTCTGTCCAAATCACCCTGTATTGCAATCTACACACTGTCCAACCACAAGCCTAAGAATCTCTAGCAGACAGCGATTTGCTAAAAGGAACACTTGCAGAACCACCAGGGCAGCAACCACAGCAAAGCATTAGGTCATATTCAGCTGTACCCTTCCTGTAATTTTTCTCAATGTATGAAGGTGTGGAAATTAAAGTACTTAATAAAGTAGAGGAGAATCACTGACCAGTAAAGATAGTTCTATTTAATTAAGAATTTCCACTGTGGAACAAGAACAGAACTAGAATCAGCAGAAATCTGAGGAGGCTTGTAGGGCACCTCCAGCCCACTGTGTGACACTGAGAGGCTAATTTAGCGTGACCAGGTGTTCTCTTAGAGGTGGGCAACCAGGGAAGTTTCTACCAGTAACCAGCTGGGCAAATGATGACAGGTTTTTGAGCGCACAAGCTGTCTGGGCTCAAGTTCCTTCCTTGAACATTAAAGGACCAGCCTCCCGATCACTAAACACCTCCCTACACTAAGATTCTATTAATGCAGTGGTTCTCAACCTTCCTAAAGCTGCGATCCTTTAATGCAGTTCCTGTGGATCACCACCCACAGGTTGAGAACAGCTGTATTAATGAAAACAATTCTTGCTTGAAGATTTGAGATTCTTGTCGTTACACAAACTAGAAAATGAATAGAAAAGAGAACTTTGAATGACTCCACTACTAATTTTCTCATCCCATGCTCTTTCTACAAATAGACAAAAGGAGGATGGGACAGTTCCAATTTAAGCACTTGTTAAATGGATCTTTCTTCAAGGAGATTCCCAGCAATAAAATATTCGTAATGTTTAACTACTTATCTCTCTCCACTTTTTTTTTTTTAACTGCCTCAGAGAGGGGATAAGCAAACAACTTCCCAGATGGTATGCTGCTCCCAAGGTCCCTCATGTTCTACACAGGAAGGGAAACACACACATATGAATGTATCTCACATGAATGAAAGCTCCGGGCTCAGTTTACACTTTGAAATAAATATTCCCACAGGGTTCACTTTGTGAAACTGTCTACTTACTCCAATTACAGTATGTTGACCACCTAACGAACTGTAACAAACTGGTCAACAAAAAAGGTGGTCAACACAAGGAATTAGGCCTACAATACTGACAGAGATGAGGTCCATGTCTGGTCTGCGAAAAGTAGGTCAACTTAAGGAGGTGGTCAACTATGAAAATTCTACTGTATTTCTATTATACTTAGTTCAAACAATTTCAGAAATTTCTTACAAATAGCTTTAGTGGGAATAGAAATCACATATGAGAAATGTTCATTTTGACACATCTGTAACCCCTAAACTCCAACCCCAGTGGAATGATTAAGCTTTCAAAATTCTTAAAAGTATATCAATCTTGGTGACTGAGCCAGGATCAAATGCCAACTGCAGAGAAGAAAGACCAACACAATAAATATTTTGTTTTAGACTAACCTCCAAGTTAGGCTTAAACTCAAGGTATTTTAAATGTGCTCATAAGAGAATTCTGTGCCCTAAACTTCTCAAAAGGCATTTTCGCCACCAACTAACTTTTTTGGAAGACTTCACATGTGCACTGAAGTAAATACTTAAGACAATGTCATAATAATTGTTTATGTCCACAAGCAGTGACAGGGCTTTAGGGGTTCTCAGAATGAAAGCAAAATACATCACTGCATGCAGTTAAAGCAGCAAGGCAGGAGAACATAGGCTTTCACTGGCTGAATGGAAATATTTAAACAGAGGCACTACTTGTTTAATTCCCACATGGTTCCTATGCTACTGAATACTTCTATTCTTCATACTTCGATGGTAATGTAACTTTCTCAGTTTCCTAGTTGGGCAGACCAGTAACCTTGCAAATGGGACATTTCTGGCAATTCTTAGGCAATGCTATCATCTTTGAGGGGCTGAGTGCACTGTGAAAGAAGTAACTACAAGGTTGCAAGGCACAAAAATGGCTCCCTGAATCTAACCCCAGTCGATATCACGTTTGCTGCAATATGGTTGTCACCCAGGAAATGCCCCCACATTTCAGATAAGCACCTCTTGAGAACTCCTCTCTCTGTGAATTCCTATAGCACACTGATAGCACTTGATAGCTAGTCTCACATACTGAGATTTTACCTATGTTTGGTTTTTCATTTAAGTATGCTGAGGGTGAAAACAATATCTAACTTTCGAAAGTTTGCTAGATATTTAACGCAATCTCTTGACCTGAGAAAGACAATTATTTATACTGTTTACTAAATGAATGAAATCAAAGCCAAAAGCTGTATCACAAAATTGAGCAGCTTAAGAGACTAGAAACATTGGAATTTGGTACCCCTGTAATTTCTTCTGGATAGAGTGGACAATTTCATACACAGTGGCCACCTTTACCACACTGGTAGCCAAGGAGCAAGATATCACTAAGAAATCACACTACACAAAGTGTAATTTTAAAGTCCCTCAATTTTCTTTATGGTCTAACAAACAATATAGACCTCTACATTTTTAAAATTTATTCCAATCATTTTAGAATCATACACTAATCAAAAATTAAGAGCTGGCAGAAATTTTTGATATTAACCATTATACAGGCTTGGTGCTCGTAGCTCATTGAGTAGTGCGCCGGCCACATACACTGAGGCTGGTGAGTTCCAGCATGGCCTGGGCCTGCTAAACAACAATGACAACTACAACCAAAAAATAACCAGGCATTGTGGTGGGCTCCTATAGTCCCTGCTACTTGGGACTTGGGAGGCTGAGATGCCACGGCACTCTATCAAGGGCAACATAGTGAGACTCTGTCTCAAACAAACAAACAAACAAACAACAACAACAACAACAAAAAAAACCCCATTATACAAAGGAGAAAACAGAGACCAAAGAAATTAAATAACTTGCTCAAGGTCACTTGAAAAATGTATAACCAGAACATTACACACTTACAAACGTTATCTATGGATAGTTTTACATTAAGAATATAGTTTTGCCATTTGCAGCTTTACAATCTAGGGTTCTTTTCTGTAACTATATTAAAAATCTGTAGAAGGAACAACTGTAAGACTTTCCTGGAAACTCTCCATTTCAGAAGAGATTAGAAAGTGTCTCTAGGCCTGTAATCCTAGCACTCTGGGAGACTGAGGCAGAAGGTTCACTTGAGTTCAAGAGACCAGCCTAAATTAAGAACAAGACCCTGTCTGTATAAAAAACAGAAGGGGAGGGGGAAATGGAGGGGAGTTTGAGGTTGCCGTAAGCTATAATGAAGTGAATGTATTCTAACCCTCAGGAGAAAGAGCCAGACTTGATGGTTTAAAAAAAAAAAAAAAAAGTGCCTCCAAAATGTTTACAGGAAAAATCTGAGAAATTAAGTGTTCTCTAGCTTTAACCCAAAAGGGACAATTAAAGGGAGACCTTGGCTCTGTTAAATGCCAAATGTATGCAGATAAGGGAGAATACACTTGTGGTGCATCTTACAATGGTATATGTGAAACTTAGTAAATGTGGAATGTAAATGTCTTAACACAATACCTGTGAAATTGCCAAGAAGGCTAAGTTAACCAGTGTGATATCAATGTATCAACTGGTCTGTGAAACTAGTGTATGATGTCCCATGATCATATCAATGTACACAGCTATGATTTAATAACAAAGAAAAAAAACAAAAACAAAGTGAGGTGAAGATGGAAGAGGGAACCCTAATATGCACAAGTCTCTCACCGGGAGGACAAGGGTGTGATGGGTGGAAGAAATAGTCTTGGTTACTGGTAATCATGTTCACATCTAGCTGGAGCAGCAGTTGTCAACCTGTGGGTCATAACCCACAGGAACTTTAGTAAGGGTCGCGGCATTAGGAAGGTTGAGAATCACGGAGCTGGAGGGATAGAGCTACAGCCAACCATCCCAGGGTGGAGCAGCCCCAGGGCCCCTGCAGATCTTGGTGTCTGTGAAGAGGACATCTCTGACTGCCCACAGGGCATAAATCCAGAATGTTTTGCCTGTCCTGTTCCTGTAGGTAATTCCTTCCCCTGTCTTTGTGAGTGAATCAACACAAAGTCCTGACCGACAGTCTCACTTTTCCTAGAGGGATTATGGAGAGAGGAAATAATAAAACTTCTGCTCTGAAACGCCACTTCCCTTACCTGTATTGTCCTGGATGGCTTTAGGCAGCAATATTGTGCAACAGGAAAGTTAAGACCTTTTCCTGGACCTTGACATTCAAGCGCCTCATGAGTAGGTTGGCAGAGAGAGTAACAAATTCATGGGCCGTCCTCAGATGGAGCTTCACGAGAAAAGCCACCTCTGTGACTTGTTGGGCCTCAGGAACATTGGGGATGTTCCTGATGGAGCTGAATTTTCCACTGGCTTCTGAACCAGTAGGATCTGCTTTCTCTCTCTCTCCTGTATCTTGGGTTGAATACTATTCTCATGTAATAATTTCAGCTATTTTGTTTATATTCACAGTTGCAGATAATCCATAGGCTTCTGCATGCATTAACGTCTGAGGATTTTTTATTTGTTTTTTCATGAAAACACTTTTTTGTTCAGTGCCCTGTGTATAACCTGTGGTGGCTGGAATTACAGAAGTAATTTTTTTTTTCTTTTGCTGTTAGGTAGCAAGGGATTATGGCAAGGAACACTCATGACAGGGTAGGTCCTCTGTCCTTCCCTGTACCTATCAGCTGTGTCTCCTTTGTCCATCATCCTGCTCCCTCCTGCCTATATTTGGGCTTCTGTTTTTTCTTTGTGTCTGTCCACTTCTGCCCCCATACTGTCTTCTTTCCACTTTGCAACCCATTTTCCTTTTGTTGCTCTATACAAGGGGCCTCATCTACTGCTGACCAGCCTCTTAGAAGGGTTGCTTTTTGCTCAGGTTATCTTCTGAGCCAGTTAGCTATGGGCAGAATTGTGGAGTTGCATGTTAAGGGGCTGTGGTTATGACAGACTCTCTGCATGGAATAAGAAAAGAACAATCGTGGGCAAAGGGCTCTCAGCATTCTTCCTGATATCACTGCCAACCAAAAACCAAACCCCTAAGCAGATTGTGCTAAAGGTTGGATACTCCTCAGACCAGATACCTGGCTGAATGTTTCTAATCGAGACTGGACAGCAGGGTCTGATTTTCAGACTTCTTGCTCATCAAGCCAACCATGTGGATACAAAATTGTTTGCTCACCCAAGAAATGCCAAGTGGATGCTCATTGTGCAGCCATTGTGAGCACTGACATTTGTTGAGGGGGACATCAGGATCCCTTATACCTGTCTAAGCACTGTGGCTTCTGCAGGTAGAAATAACTTCATTTTTTTTTTTTTTTAAAATATTGTGTTTGTAGACAATCAATCTGGTAAAATGCTATCTCACAAATATTTATATATGTCTATATACACGTATACATATATATGTGTGTGCGTTGCACACACACAGTAGAACTATTGTTAACCAACTTGCCCAGTTGATGGAAATTCACCAGCGCCTCCATCCTTCCATGAAACACACTGGCAGAGCCACATCACTTTGCTTCTGCACAGCTGGGCACTTTCGCTCCCACCAGGTAAACGTGTGTGTTTACCAAGAGTCGATTGAGTCGGTTCCCAAACCTACTTCTGTTAGTTGCTTACACTGTAATAATGCAGTTTAATTAAATGTTATAAAACCAATGAAATGTGAGAATGCAGAGATTTTTTTTTCCCCCCCATGAAAACTAAGGTGAATGTTTTGGAAAGACTCAATGAGGTTTATTTAAAAAAAAAAAAAAAAATACAATCAACTAAATGTGGACAAGGCAGCTGTAAAAGCTTGAGAGGGTAAAAAAAATCATAAAATTCTAGGAGTCTGCACTCAGATTGCCTGGCAAGTGTTTTTAAGTTTTCTATTTTCCCTTAAAGAAAACAAAACAGGGAACTTTAGAAACCATATGATAAGAATGGTTTGCACAAAATACTTCATATTAAACTCTAGTTAAGAGATCCATATGCAAAAAAAAAAAAAAAAAAAAAACTTAAAAAGTCCAAGGCTGCATCAAGATCAGCAAATTAATTTGATTCACATGATTCATAATATTTAAGTGTAACTACAGCATTTTAACCAACTTAAAAACAACAACTATAACTAGCTAACCAACTACTGGCTCAGGCAACATCATATAAAGTCCTGCCCTAATACTGGCCCATAAAATTGAAGTCTGGTAGTTGTGTTGGGAGGAGAAAGGAGAGAATTGGGAATGAAATTAATTAATTTTCCAACAACTTGTCAGCATTCCTTTTTTTTTTTTTTTTTTTTTTTTGCCACAAAACCTGTTGTTCTCCATGGTAATAAGAAAAGTAGACATTTTCATAGAGATGTATTTGGAGGTAAATGAGGGTTTTCCAAATCCTAGGACATGTCCAAAGTCTGGCAACAGCTGTGTTCCTAGCTGCAGTGCACACCACCAGCATCCCCCTGCCTCTAGGACAGCACAGAAGGAAAACTCTGAGTTACTGGTGTGGATGGGACATCAAGACCGGGAGGTTGAAGTTCTGTCAACACTTTCTAGGTCAAGAAAGTTGGAGGTGTGGCCGTGAGCCTGCTCAGGAATGAGGCCCCTGACTTAGCCCATGCAGGTCTTTTGTCAACAAAGAGAGCTTTCAGTTGCAGAAATTAAAAGCAAACTTTGTTTTTGACCATAGAATGCGTGGGAAGTGGTAGCTCAGCGAGAGAAGCCAGGTGCCAAATGAGCTCAAGGTGAAGCCATTCACTTGGCTTGACTGGTGGGGATGATGGTTGTTTATGCTCCCCAATGTGGGAAAAAACTTGCCTGAAACCCTCCTATCTGTGAAGATGCCCCAAAACTCTGGAGTGGCCTTGGCATGATACTGAGAGTCACGTACCCCAGAGTACAAGGTCAGGGGCTTGTGCTATTGACAAGATTCCCCACTGTCTAGCCCAGAGCTCATCAGGAACCCATTAAGTATGTGTAAGCATTGAGCAGGGTACATCCCATGCAGGCAAATCTGTTTACCAGAAGACCTCCCATCCATGTTCCAAGGAGCATCTCTCTACTGTATTCTAACATATGTGAGGAATACCCAGTGGAGTCCAATTAGAGGTGAAATAAAACCTCCATTGAAAGTATTAAAGTTATAAATAATTTAAATGTAACTTTTAAAATATGTGTGGCCCTCAGTATCTCCCCACCTGTTGTGGTTCTCTCCTCCTAGAGCCTCCGCGTGTCCCATAGGGAGGGTGACTGTGTTCTCAGGATTCATTCCAGTGTGCTTCCTAACCACCATCAGCAGGACCAGGGCCACCTTCACAAGGGAAGCCCGGGAGGGGCTGGCATGCCCTTTCCTGTCACTCATCTCTAGACTGATGGCCTCCTTCATCTGGCTCAAACCTGGCTTTGCCCTTGGTGCTGTTCTATCCTGAAGTCTTGCTCCTCAGCTGACCAGCCCCCTGCCTTTTCAGGGCCACTGCCAGCTTTACCATCCTATTTCGACTCAGGCTATTGCCCAGATCACCATTTCCAGAGTGCTGACTGCTATTGGTAGCTCCCACTGCAAATTGGTTCAGAGACATAACACTTGTCCCCTAAAATAAACTCTTAGGTTGGTGGGATTTCACCTCGAGGCTGCTTGGGCATGGTGCACTCAGGTCTCCCCTCCCTTCCCTCAATGATGAATACACCACTATGCTGGGTGGCTTAGAAGCCACCCTCTAACTATCCAGAGCCACTGTCCTCTCTTGTTCTCAGATGGGGTTGCTAAACCAGAATTATTTGTTGATTTTCTTTCCCTAAGCGTGGGCCTCTTCCTGGGCAGGGATCCTCAGTTCTGCTCCTCACCATGGGGAGTCTGTTTCTCAGCTTCCTCCTGCAGCCACACCTGTGTACACACCCCAGCTACACACACACCTGCCCACTGCCGTGCCTGCATGTGGTCTAGGAAGTATTGTAGTGGGACGTAGTCTAAAGTAGAAGTAATGGCGCTTGAACCAGACTAACCAGGTTGAAATCTTGGCTCTTCTATTCACTAGTTTTTCTAGTCTGGGAAAATTACTTTACTTCACTGATTTCCATTTCTTCACATGTAAAAAGGGATAATAATAGCATTTACCTTATAAAGGTTATTGTGATGGATGAATGAGTTGGTTTTAATACTTTAAATAGTGCCTGGCATGTAGCACATACTTAATAAGTGTTAGCTATCATTATTATTATTATATCTGAACACCAGTCTTTGAGGCTGCTCAATTTTTTTTTTTTTTTTTTTTTTTTTTAGGCTACTTCTTAGAATTACTATAAGTCAGTAGATACAAAAGATTCTGGGTTCTGGAGAAGTTACCAGCTTCATACCTGATCTCCACTTAGACCTATGCAGAATACATTTTTGTTTTAGACCTTTAGCCATAAGTGTTCATAAATTACTACAAGTTTTAGGCCATCAAGTTATTAGTAACTGACCCATTTGGGTAGTTGTTAGTGTAGATTCTCACCTTTGTTACTCTTAATTACTCTGTGTACTTGTGGTGTCTTAGGATTCTTTGTATCTTGAAATTTTAATTAGGGATTGATAACAGGTTCTGATAACTTGTAAATGGACACTGATCATTTGTTAGACTGTGTTTTGATAAGTAGACTTAAAACAAAAATACTTCTCTGGTCAGAAGCTGCTGTTCTATGAAACTAAGCCAGACTGTGTTTTGCCTTGAGTGAGACTGTATTGTTTCTTAGCCAACAGTTTCATCGGTTGATGATAACCTATCCTGTCTCCCTGCCTTCTGTCTCTATCCACCCTAGCCTTTTACGCTACAAATGGAGTGGTCTTCCAAGGGCATGGTTTTGACCATGTCTTTTTTTTTTTTTTTTTTTTTTTTTTATGCAGAAAAGCAAATAGGGCCACTCTTCCTGCCAAGCAAAAATGCCTCTTCATGCCCCAGCACAAGCTGATGCGCGGGTCCCTAATGGGTCAGGCCGCTGTATTTTCTACTGCCTCTTCACTATTTGGTGCTTCCATCAAATTCCATCGTCACAAATGATCTCTGCTTTCTTTGCTCTCTGCCTTTTTGCTCCTACCCACCCACTTTCCTAGGATGTCCTTCTGCAGACCAGCATGACACATCCTATTCCTTTTTCTGGACTGATTGTAAAGCCACTTCCTCCAGGAATCTTTCCTTAATTCTTTTCAGCTGGATAGACCCCCCCAAGTGCCATAGCCCTTTATCCCTCATCATGTGCATTTCTCGTGCTGGGTATAAGGACATTTTCAATGAACACTTTTTAGGATTAAATCTTGTATATATCTCTATCACTTTTGGGGAAATTCTTAGAAATATTTAAGGTCTTTGATGCATATTGCCAAATTGTCTTTTAGGCAATATTAATCCATTTTTTCTCTATTGTCTGTGTATTGGTGCCCATTTTCCCATACACTCTATAACCCTGGATGTTATTTCCCTCCCATCCTTTCTATTTTTGATAGTTTTTTTAAATAAAAAAATTAAACAATCCTTTATTTTAAATTCAGATTGTATTGCTCTAAATTTCTAGTGGGCTGAACATTTCAAAAATGTGTTTATTAGCCGTGCACATGCTCTCTGAATTGTCCATTGACAGAGCACTTGACACTTTATATCATAGTGTTTTTGTGCACTTGTCAGCTATCAAGGATCCATATGATAAACAGCTATATTTCAGCCTTAGCCACTATGCCTAGCACATGATAGGTACATACTAAACATTTTGTTGAATGATTAAGTGAATGAATATACATGGCTGATGATGGTTAGTTTTCCTTAAGCGTTTAAAAATATCTAGACTCTAATTAATCTCCAGTCTAATTCATGATACCAGTCTTTAAGGAAACATTCAGTGTAGTGATCAGAACCGTGCCTGTCCCTTTATATGCCTTCCATTTGTGAGTTTTGTTGAGAGGGTCTCAAAGCTAGATGTGTAAATGTGTAAAGAACTGATATAGGGAGATTGTTAGGGGATAGTCCATAGATCTTGGAACATCTCATGTTCTGTTATTTACCACATTTAGACCTCACAAAAATAGACAGGGGTTTTAAGACACAGGAAAGCAGGTTCAAAGTAGACCTCTGCTTTGAGAGGTGGCTGCCTTTCAGCTGGGATGGCTCAGTGATGACCTCGGGGACTGATGCCTGACTATTAGGACTGAGTCTTCTTAGTTGTCAGTTCATTTCCTTGTAGAAAATGAAATCCAATAAAAGCTGGTTTATCTGGCATTCTATCAAGCAGAACACTTTTTATTACATCATATTCATACGAATGACCCTAAGGCACTGTGGGATGATGTTCAGGGTCACTTTGGAGTTAAGGGTCTAATAAATTGTTTTATTATTCTTTTGAAAATTGGCAACTGTGGCAGATGTGGTAATTTTCAATTCGCCAGAATGCATGAGCCACCAAAAGCAAAGATTTCTGCAGGCTGGGAAAGTTTTATGGGTGGGGAGAGAGAGAGAGAGCGTGCACACACACAGGTAAGCACAATTGTGAGTACTGGAGGCTGGTGACAGACAATGAGCTGGAGTCCAACAAGAGTGAAACTTACGGTCTTGACTGTTTCTGTGGTTCTCAGACCTAACCAGTTGACAAGCACCTTCTCAGAGTGACTTCCCTTTGGAATTGTTTGGTTCTAATCAAGGGAAATAAGAAAACTAAAACTCTATGCTAAAAGTGTTACTCAATCTTATTTCATAAAGGAAATATGGGCTTGGATTATTTTTATTGTTTTTTTTTTTTTTTAATAAAGCAAGCTAGAAGTGATTTCTTCCTTGTGTGCAGGTAGCTCCTGCCAACATGACCTGTTGACAGATAATTGCTTGACAGCCCTGTCTTTGATGTTAAGCTTCACTTAGGCAGAAGGAAAGTTTCCCTGCACCTCCCTGGAAGTCTTGGGTGGTCTTGTCTGCTTCCCTTCCCCAGAGCCTTGCCCAGGAAAGCCAGGGTTCAGGGCCTCTAGTCCAGGGAGGGCCACTAATGCCAGGCCCCACCCCCAAGCATGGAGAGCTAGGAGGGGCTGCAAACTCTGCTTAAAACAAACAAGTGCTAAATTAAAAAGAATGTTAAATACAGATCAGCTGCCTGGCTCCTGACAGCAGATTTAATTCTTCCCTCCTCTCACCTGATGAAGCTTTGCCTGCAGGGTTTGCATCAATTATCCCTCGACATGTGGGAAATGATTGATGAGCTGCCTGCGGCACTGGAGTACACTTTGTCAACCACTCATCATTTATACATCTTATCTCTGCCAGAACAAAAGATAGGACAGCCCTGCACTGAAGTTGGAGATGGGAAGGGGGCGATGAGAATGGGGGTGAGGGAGCTGCTCATGCAAAGCTGTTGGGTGCCCACAGGAACAGGCTAGCATGAGGAGGCCCACTGTTGCCTCCTAACTGTGGCGTTGGCAAGCGCTGCCCTTGCCACAGGCCCTGCTTTTGCTGAAACTCTTTGATGATTCCCCCCCCACCCCCACCCCCACCCCCACCCCCAAGGGCCTGGAACTGGGGACCTGCACAAGGTTTTCAGCACAGCACCCTCTAGAGGGCAATAGAGGCACTGCAGGCACAGCAACCTCTGACCCTTGGCTTGCAGCTGACTCTTATGGCTGGATTCCTACCATCCCCTGCAGAGAAGTAATGGGGGGCTGTCCAGAGACTAGTGGGCTTGAGGGCCAGCTTTGGGGAAATTGGCTCATCTGATGACAGTGGGACTTGGCAGTGAAACTGAAGGTTTTCTTTTTTAATTATTATTTTGTTTTGTTTTGTTTTGTTTTCCAAGCTTTGTTCCCAAGGCTGTGGTGAGACACACATGTTTTCACTCTGATGGAGGCAAAAGGTCGGTGGGAATGCTGGCTCCTTGTTTGCTTCGCACCTGTGGCCTTAACAGGAGTGAGCCCACCCTACAACGTGAACAGGAAATAATCAACTCACAAAGGCCATTCAGTCCGTGCCGGTCTTCTCTCTCCCAGTGACACTATTATAGCCACAAACCCAGGTGGTGACCTAACAATCATTTCTAGGCAATAACTGCTGAAAATAGCAATTCTATTATGAGCCGATCTCTATTAATTCACTCTCTATTAAAGGCATCTCATTTATTGATTTTTTTTTTCTTTGAAAGAGAGGGTACTGACAAATATAAAGTCAAGTGACCTAGTTATATAATTTGAGTGATAGACCCAACAGATTTCTTGGTAATTGGTCAGGGTTGGAAGGAAATTAAGGTAGGAAACTTCAACTTTATAATGTAATAGGATTTCCTTTGGATAAAATTTGATACACTACTTACAAATTGTTAAATAATAAATAAGAATGAAAAATGACCACACTTATTGAACGAATTCTAAAGCCAAGTCATGGAAGTGGAAGGCACACTCATAGTAGAAAAGAAGTGACCCCATCTAGTAGAATTAAAAAGTAGAAGAAAAAATGCAGCAGACCACTAAAAGACCAGGAGAACAATTCAATGGACTTTGAATGTTTTAAAACAGTATTTCAAACTCTTCTAAAGATTTTGTTGGTATTGTTGGATAAAGTGTTATCCCTAACATTCAAGAGTAAATAGATAACAGTGAAAGGTAAATGTTCATCAAGACAAGTGTTGTCACAAAATCTTTATGGAAAGTGAATTATCCTATACAGAGGGGACCTTCTTGGACAGGTGAAAAAAGGGGGCCACTGAAGAACCCGTCATGCCCATAGTATTCTAGTGTCCGTAGATCATTTACAGTGAGAGGTCTTATGGAGGGGACCTCTGTCTTGGATCAGAAAAAGCTCTTATAGGCTTCCTCTAACCCCAGAATTATAGACAAAAGTGTAGTTATCATAAAATCCTTGCTCTATGGATAGGCATATTCAGTTTGACTCAGATGGTGAATTGTTAAATGGTAACACCAAACGGAGGCATGTGATCCCTTTGAGGTAAATGTTATTTTAGGTTTATGTGGTAGCCTCCTGCACCACTATGAATGGAGTTTTACACTTTTTGTGCTTTTGATAACTCTTCAAGTTTTCCATCGTGGTAGAGGGTCACCTGTTTGGCATTTATCTTGAAAGTGTTTTGTTGTTGTTGTTGTTGCAGTTTGGCCAAGGCCACATTCAAACCTGTCACCCATAGTATGTGGGGACAGCACCTTACTCACTGAGCTACAGATGCCTCCCAATCTTGAAAGTTTTGAGAGGTATTTGTATGAGTTTGCTCCAGCTGCTATAATAAAGCGCCACCAGTTAGATGGCTTAAACAACATAAATGTATTCCCTTACAGTTCTGGAGGCTAGATGTTGAATATCAATATGTCTGCAGGGTTGGTTTCTTCCTAGAACTGTGAAGGAGAATCTGTTCCATTGCTCTCCTCCAGCTTCTGGTAGTTTTGGGCGTTCTTTGACCTGGAGATAGCATTCTTCCTGTGTTTTCTCCTTGTCTTCATTCTATCAGTGTCTATCTCTGTGTCCCAATTTTCCCTTTATATATGGACATTGGTCACATTGGATCTGGGGCCGTCCTAGTGACCTCATCTTAGCTTGATCATTTGCAGAGATCTTACTTCCAAATAAAGTCATATTCCCAGGTGCTAGGAGTTAGGGCTTCAGCATCTTTGGAAGAGCGCAATTCAACTCATAACTGTGTGACCCAGGAACTTTAATTTGATCATTTCTACCTTCAGTGCTTCATTTTGTAGTTTAAGGCTTAGATTTCCATCTCAAACAGGGAGCTATAACATGTCTTATCTAAGAATGAACATATACTCACTATTTAATAAATATTTGTTTAATGAATGAATGAGACTTTAACCCTGAATTTTCTTAAAAAAAAAAAAAAAAGGACATTTTTAATGTGACATTTGTACTAGGAAACGACTAATTTATGTTTCATATAATCAGAGAATTAA
This sequence comes from Loris lydekkerianus, assembly GCA_963574355.1. Classification (NCBI taxonomy): domain Eukaryota; kingdom Metazoa; phylum Chordata; class Mammalia; order Primates; family Lorisidae; genus Loris; species Loris lydekkerianus. The sequence continues at coordinate 74,672 of CAUYPK010093254.1, read as the reverse complement.
CTCCAGAGGCACAAGAAACCTTCAAAAGAGTATCATATGAAGCTCAGAGTTTGGCCAAATTTAGGGAATCATCTGTTTATGAATGGTACAGTAGATAGAAGAATCCCCCTGCAGAATTTGTAAGAGGGACTTTATCTAACAAATGCAATCAGTGTAACCTGGTTTCTTGTACCGTCAATAAATCCCCAACAATAGAAAAAAAAAAAAAAAAAGAAGAAGAATACCCCTGATAATTCTGTTTTTACAGAAGTCAGTGCCTGGGACTGAATGTTTATTTGCTTGCCAATAAGCTGTCATGAGAGTTGGGATTGGGCGGGGGTGGGGAGGGAGGGAGGAATCCCTCTTAGAAACCTTATATTGCAAGTTTCTTAAAACTGGCTCAATATCATTTAAATTATCTGATTCAAATGCTGATATGGAAGGGATATTCAGCATCACGATTGCGTAATATGTGCAAATGGTTCAATCTTGAGTTAGCAAGGAAGAAGCTGTTGTGTTTTTTTCTTTCAGAAATTTGTCTTTTTAAAAAAGAACCGGTGAATATTTATTTATTTGTTCATTTTTATTTATTTTTTTGCTTAGCAGGTCCAGGCCAGGTTAGAACCTACTAACCCCAGTGCATGGTGGGAAGGGGGGGGGGGGTCTGTGTTCTAACCATTGAGCTATGTGCACCCAGCCTAACTGGTGAAATTTTTAAGTTTAAATGTTTATATTTATACTTTTTAAAAATAACAAAGCAGCAAAACTGACTGCATTTGATAAAAACTTGTCCAAAAGGTATAGATATAGAAAGTTTAGAGAGATAAAAATGTTTATTTGTATACAATGGGAAGATGTGATGAACATTTTTGGTCCTTGAATTTTCTGTATCTCTGTCTGTATTTTGGACAAGTTTTTAAAATCAAATATAGTCAGTAATTGTTTGCTGAAACCATAAGATGGACAATATAATATAGCAAGCTGAGGACAGCCAGGCACACTGAAAGGAACCCAAGGTGGCACTTTCACATGCTGAATGTCAAAGACGCCAGAGACAGCTTTTGTTACCTGTCACTTAGAGGAGGTTTTGGAATTTGGGGAAGATCCAGGAGACAAAACTAACAGGCTATACTTAGCAGTACCTGCCCAGTCAACCTGCACCGCCAAATCTCTTTTTATTTTCCTTTCTTAGACCAGCTTAGATGAAGCCATTCCTACCTCTATGTGTTTGTTCATGCTCTTGCCTCCTGTTGGAAGGTTGTCCCCTACCATTCTGCTGAGTTAAGTACTATTGATCCTTCTTTTAATTCCTGTTCAATTCCCAAGCCTTCTGTCAAGCCTTCTTGGACATTTCCATCCCACACTGACTATTCCTTAAGCTAAAATCCTCAGAGTTAATATAATATACTTGGATACTTAATTGTTTCATATTAGCCATTCCTGTCTCTAGCTATAATCAGCTCAGCCAAGGACTATGTATTTATATTAGATGATGTCTCAGTTCCTTGGCTGTAAATAGTGTTGAGTAATTGAGCTCACTTGATGTGGTGTTACTTAATGTTAGCCTCCAATTATTCACCAAGACAAGGGCCAGTAATCCTTTTCCATTGTCCATGCAGGTTAGACGAGGTGGAGAGAGCCTTGGGGAGAAAGTTGGAATAGATGGAACTTGCTGATGGAAGGTTATTTACTTGGTCACATTTTCTGATGGTGTTGGTGCAAACTTTCCTGAAAAAGATCAGAAACAAGAAAGACCTTCCTGGGAATCAAGAGAAGTGATAAGATGTGCTGTAGCTAGGCCCTTCTTCCGTGAAATGGAGTTTACACATGGGCAAATGATGTAGTGAGAGGCTCTACAAATGACACCAAAACAACAAAAACAACTACATGCATTTATTTTAAAACTACTATTTTGAAAATCAGATCCAGTCCGTATGGCAAAAAGAACTAAACTTGGACTTTGAGAGGACAATGTGTTGGGCTCCTGAAGAGGCTGAGTGTCCCTTTAAGAGATATGATTGTGAGAGAGATGGGCCAACATCCCCCAGGACTGTGGTTCTCAAGTTAGGAGCAGCAGGAAGAATAGGGGAGTACTGAGAACTAAATTAGGAGAATGTTTAGGGAGGACTGTAATTTTAAGAAGAATAGCCCACAGGAGTTGTATGTTGCCCTCCTGCAACTGTAGACATTTTTCACTTTATAATTCCCTGTTTAAACCTGGACAACTTTAATTTGGGATTAAAAAATGATGGCTGAAACCCAGAGCTGTGTTCTAATGATGAAGGGCTGCAATTTACAGACCAATTAGAACGGCATTTGTTTTCATTCTGCAGCAACTTTTCTCCCTCTAGCACACCCCTCAATAACAGGGAAATAGATTCCTGGGTCCAAGGGTGGTTTTCTGGAGTTGATGGCTGCCATATGCCACAGGCTGGGAAGTGGTGGCAGGTTCCAGGTAGATTCCAGAGAGCCACTCCTCGAATTCTGCCCATTTTGTAGAGCCACTCTTGCTGCAAAACAATGCCATCTAACTTCAGGCTCTGACACCTTGCCTATTCCTGTTTCACTATAAATAAACTGACTCCCCCTATCTGCTTGCCTCCCCCAGGTCGGGCATTCCTCAATTATAGTCTTAAACCTGACCAAGCAAGAACAAATGGTGACCTTAAGTTATATCTTAAAGTCTTGCCTCATATTGGGACGCAGAGAGAGTTTTTTTGGCATTCTCTTTGACAGGCTGCTTGTAGATAGAACAGTTTTCCATAAGGAATTGAAATCATACATCAAATGTATTGTTTTATGTGTAAGCCACTGGAGACCAATGAAAGCAGTTGGTGGAGCCCAAATACCATTACAAATAGATTTATTGCAGTGTGTTTTCTCCCACCTTTTTCTAGAAGTTATTACTTTAATCTTAAGAATTTATGTAAGTATGCTTCTGGCTTTTATATGGTTTATGCATTCACTTTGGAGACTTTTAGCTATTTAGTGGTGAGGTGTTTAAAACAAGTGTTATCAAGGAAATAATTTTGGCTTTATATCATTTTTTTTTATATTTGCCTCCAAATGCTACATATAGAATAGCCAGTCGGCAATATAAAAGAGTTATTGTGGGTGTCATGGAAACTTATCTTTCCGGTGCCCTTTAGTTTGGTGTGTTCATCTGCACCTCCGAAAAGCAGGGAGAGATAAACATGCTGTATTCCTTTGCTGCCAAATTAGAAAAAGCTTTGTGCCTTCCTACCTGAGTGATTTCAAAGACAGAGAACATTAGACTTCAGAGCAATTAAACTCACTCTAGTGTACATTTACTAAAAGGACTGGCATTTTTTTTCTTTTTTTTTTTGCCAGCCCCACATTAACAGAGTGGTTTGGAAATTTAAAAAGAAAAATCCTAAGTGATGGTCTTAGTAGATGAATTAAATGATTTTCCAAGATCCATTTCATTTATCATATTAATGTTTCAACTAAATCATATTTAGTTAAAATGGTTTCTACCTACTTCCTATTATTTAACCTATTTAATATATATTTTTCACAATTCACGGTTTAATTTACCCCCCTTCTCTTCACACACACACACACACACACACACACACACTCATATTGTCACACACTGTGGTTTCCAGTATTCTGCATGAACTGACTTTTTAATTTGGTAGCCATACTTTCCAAGTCTTTTGATAGAAACTTGTCAATCATCCTCAAGGCCGTATGTCCCAGGCTAACTGTGTTGATATGTATGAAGCTGTAGGTTCCTAAAAAACATTGTGTATCCTCTCTGACCTTCCCTGTACTTCCAGTACTTGACACCGATGAGGAACTTGGCTCTTGTGTTTCTTTTGAACTTGTTTTAGACTTACGACAGTGTTTTTCTTAGTATAGAGAAGTGGACACACCTAGGGCACTCAATGAGACCTGACTGTTATGTCAAACTAAGAGTGCACGTGTGATTCTTCTGACAGTTATTGAGATGAAAAAGCAGGTTAGCAGTTTCCTTAGACCTCGTCAGGTCCTGAAGAAGAGACAGAGGCTTTGACATCCCTCTATGGAGCTCGTAGAAGAGGGACAGTTCCTCTCTGGGGATGGAGGTCTCTTCCAGTTCAAATACTGTTTGAAAAGTGGTATGACCAAAAGCAATTTTCTGATTCTGTTGATGTCATTTTCCAGGAAACAAAGGACTCTTTCCATGGGATTTGGGCTTGGGTTTAAGATCTGTTCCAATCTGAGCCAATGCTCACCCTGTGGGAGATCAGACTGCGCCACCCCTAAGTATGCCTCTTTGGTGTAAGAATTATTTATAGCTCATTATTTTGAAAGACTACAGCCACAGGAGGAACTCTGAACGCAGAGTAGAAGTTACCCTTCCGTAAGGAAAATTTACTTTTATTGAAGACATTTCCATTTATAAGTGTGTCTCCCCTCTCTACCAGGACCAGAAGTGTGATTTTATATCCCTGGAGACTCTTGTCAATGCAGAAGGTGCCAATGCAAGCCTGCAGAACAAAACTTGTTCTGGATAAGACCCCATTATTTGTTTCCTTCCTCCCCTTCTTTCTTCCTAAAGGCAGAATACAAATGTCTTCATACAATAACTAAGAAAATGCCGTGAAGGCTACGTTAAACAGTTTGATGAAAATATTTCAGATTGTATATGAAACCAGCACATTGTACCCCTTGACTGCACTAATGTACACAGCTATGATTTAATAATAATTAAAAAAAAACAAAAAAAATAAATAAAGATGGTATTTTAAGCCTGAACTCAAGCCATCTCTTTGAAATTTACTCACTTTTTTTCTGTACACGTAAGGTATTATTTGGGGTTCAGGAAACAATACCCTGAAGTATGGCACTGTGGCATTCTTTGCATTTTGAACTAAAGGAAAGTTAAAAGTCTGAGGAGGAGCCAAGAACCAAAGACTTTCTGATTTTTTTCTTGTTTCCTGCCCCAAGCCAAAGCAGACCTGTTTCTCTAAAGTTCCTTTATTTGAAGCTTCTCCAGAAGGAACATAGTTTCTTTCAATCTCCTCCTTTTATTAACCAGGAGAGATTAAACTCACATTGTAGGAAGGAAGACGTATTGAGGAATGTCACCATACCTAGATGGACTTTGTCACAAGCTATTGTCTGTTCTTTGATCCCATTCAGTTTTCAAAGAGGATCATTTATAAACCATTGTCTGTTCTTGGGGCCCAATCTGCTCTTTTAAAAAGTTGCTTGCAATCCCTCATCTCCCTCTCTCTACAAAGAGGGTGCTATTTAAGCTTTGGCCATTAACCCTTCTTTGAGTCTCATACTTAATGTGGCTCCTATGTACACTTGCACGTTAATCAATTTGCATGTCTTTTCTGTTAATCTATTGTCACTTTATTTCATCAGGCTCAAACCCTCAGAGAAGAGGGAAAAATTATCTTTGCTTCTACAGTATACTTGTAATAAACCTTTATTTTTCTCTTGTCATCTGTCTTTTGTTGCATGGGTACCTCCCAATTAAAAAACATGAAAGGTAGTGAAAAGATTATTTTTTCCTCCCCTGTAACCTTTGGCAGCAACAGATTATTACAACAAAGATTATTTTGAAAGAATAGTTTTACTACTTTGAAATATACCTGGTAACGCACACTAATGGGTAACACAGACCCTTAGGTCAAGGACCTCTTTTAATGACTAAAGATCATCTGTAATTAGCATGTTAATTGTTATAGAACAAATGAATGGAGCTATGTATGTCACGTGTCTCATACCTAAATAGGTTAAGTCCTCCCCACCTGATGGTTCTCATGCTATTAATTTACTAGAGGAAACACTAGTTTTTATAGTTGAAAGATCAGTTTCATTCCAGCCTGCTTCTTCCAGTCGTTCCAAATTAATGTTGTTCAAATTAATGAGACCTTATTGATTTAGAGAAGTTGACGTGGCTTGGAGATTATAGTCTTATCACAAATCTCTCTAACATTGGACCTAAATCTAGCTGGTGAGGTCCTTTGTCCATCAGCCCCAACACGTCCTCCCTTCTAAGGTTTGCAACCACAGAGTTTCACCTGCCCCTTTGGTTTTCATTTTTGGCCATCAACTTGACTTCAGGGTATCTGTTTCCCTAATTCTTTTATGTCTTGTTTTAATCTGTTGCTTCGTGCAGAGCTTCAGAGGCTTTATCCTGCTCTAACTTCCGCTGGTTCTCCAGTTTGAATCCTTAACTCACTACACGTGGCCCCCTTGCTTGGGTTCTTCTATTTTACCAGTTCCCCAGTTGGGCAAGTTTCAGGAGATGCCTTTACCTCACCTTTTCACCTTGTCTCTGTTCATGGCTGGCAGAAATGTTTGATGTAAAGATCAATACTAGGGAAATCTTTTTCTGCTTTAGGATTTGGCTTTTCCCTAGTGTACGTGATCTTTTTTTTTTTTTTTTTTCTTTCAATAATTTTCATGATTGAATTAATCATAACTCACAGTTTAGAACACATAATCATCAGCTGGTCTGTGCATAGCATTTTTAATTCAAAGTGTACATTCAATTTGTACATTTTTATTGATGCGATAAATGAACCAACCCAAGGGTTAGAATATAGATAATAACTTTATGTTTTACAACATGGTCCTTCCTCTTTAGTATAATCATTATCTTGAGTTTTATGTTTAATATGCCCTTTCATTTTGAAAAGATTTTAGCATGTACATATTCACATATCTAAATAATATGTTGCTTAGTTTGACCTATGTTTAATTTTTATTTTTTTAAGAAAAGGATGTCATTTTGTTGTTTTCTTCTGGGATTTGTTTTTTTCACTCACCATTATGTGACTGAACTTCATCTACATTGATGCCTGTGGCTGCAGGTCATTCATTTTCAATACTGTATAGTATTCCATCACATTAAAATGCAACAGTGTCTTCACTTTAATGTGGTTAGAAGATGGGCATTGTGTTTTCCTGGTACTGCTATTTATTTTGAACAGGTCTATGCACATCTCCTTGTGTATGTGAGCTAGAGTTGTTTTTTTTTTGGGGGGGGGAATAGAATCGCTAGTTCTGCTTGTCTTTAACTTTACTAGAAAATGTCAATTTCTTTTCAAAACAGTTGTTCCAGTTTAACACTTCTATTAGCAAAGATAGGCAAGATTTTGTGGTTATGTATTTTTTTCCACATTTCTTATTGTCTGACTTATCTTTCAAGACCTAAGTGGGTGCTACCATATATACTCGAGTATAAGCCGAGATTTTTCGGCACAAAATTTGTGCCAAGTTCGGGTTTTTCGGCACAAATTTTGTGCCGAAAAAGCTCGGCTTATACTCGAGTATATATGGTAAGTGCTATCCCCCAGGGTTTTGACTTGAATTTTTAGATCTACTTAGGTAATGTTTTCAGAACTCGAATTCTGTACTTCCTTTGCATTCACAAAGCAGTTGCTTACTTGAAAGCTACAAACACTAGTTAAAAAATAGGACCAACCCACAATTTAGCAGAAGGAGTGACTGGAATTTGCTCTGAGGACAGAAGAACAGTCATTCTTATGATGCAATAGAAACAGCCTTGGCCTTGACTGAGGAGACTTAGTGCCTGGTCCTGGTCCCAGCAGTGATGTGTTGAGTGACTCACATGAAAAATTATTTTGCAGTGTTTCCATCTCCTCCTCTGTTAATTGAGAATGTTAATCATTAAGGGTATGTTCTGGTCTAAGTTTTCATCTTTCAATAAATCATAATTACCACATTGATTCAAGTGTTTATCTTTAAAGCATTTGACGTCCATTTTTCTCATGAGATATTTCTAATACCTGAGTAATGAAGGGAGAAAAAAGATGAAATAAAAGCCTACAAATTTTGACAGAAGTCTCTGTGGTGTGACTGTAGAGAGGCCAGGAAGTTCATCAACCCCATCAATGTTTCCCTTCTGGCCTGTCTTTGAGCCTAAACTCCACAATTACTGTTTCAGTGCTATGGTTCTTGAAGGCCTTTGGGTCTGGCAGAGTGTCCATTAAAATGCAAATGTCCCTGGAGGGGGTGGGGAGAACCTTTAAGCTCATTATCACCTAAATCTTCCACAGAGATTAATTTATCAGATCCTTTCCCATCAGACACCTGTTTCCATCTGGTTGCAAACAGAGCCCGTGGGAACGGGCACCTGGTCGATGTGGGGAAAACCTAGGAGAAAGAAGAAGGGTTGTAAAGAGAGGTGGGGATGTGCTCTGAATGCGAGCCAGGGCTCCACAGGGTTTGGCCAGTTGCTACTTCCCACTAGCTCATCTCCACCCAGACCTCCAGAATCCCATGGACAAACACAAAGATATGGGGCTACCGCCATAACTTTGGAGGAAAGTTTCCTCTTAGAACTAACTAGAAGAGAAAATGCACAAAGGCTGCCAACAAGCCCAAACCCTCCTGTGCCTGCAAATCTCTGCTGAAAGCCCCGCAGCTCTGCCCGCTTTATGGCAGGGCCTGAGAGCAGCATTCTTTATTATTCAGTCCTGAGTAATGGCCTGGTCTGTAACGTGGCTGTTTTGAGGCCTGGACAGGCCTTGTCAAAGGGCTTTTGCTGGAGCATTTGTGTGGATGCCTCATCTGCTTTGTGTGATGTCCAAACAACTCTTTAAAAATGTTGGCTCCGGCCCCACCTCACAAAGGGGGCCTGAAGGGTGTTGTCGGGCGCGCTGGGGCCTGCTCTGTTTTCTCTCTGTCACCCACACAAAAATGTGCCCTTCCCCTCCCCTACCAGGAAACTCCCCTAGCAGCGCGTGGTTTTGCCTCAGCTGACCTGGCCCCTTAACATGTCAGAATGTTAATCAAACACTGTGGCTGTCATAACACAAGGCTAAATGAAGTCTTCACAACCTGTCTATTAAATGGATTATTTTGTGGGTAGCTTTCTGCAGCCTTTCTCTGGATACAGCCTGTCTCAGTTCGTGGGCAGCCGGGCCCTGGGCCTTTGTCTTTGTTCACTGTTGTGTTTAATTTCCCCCTCATTCATTAATCATCCCTTTGCCTATTTATACCAGTGACGAGTATAGCGAACACACTTAACGTCTGCTTTTGTTTTGGTGGCACCCTTTGTGAGCACCAAGGCGGAGCTAATTATTAACTGCAAAATGACATTAAAACTTTTAGATAAGTGCCAAATGCTGCATCCACTGAGACCCAGTTTTGTTTTAACTTTCAAGAGCTTGCGGCCAAGCAACCAGGGTGGTTTTATTTAGCTGTGAGTCCAAGGAAGCAATGACAGCACTCAGATAATTAATAGAGGTGCTCTATTAAAACCTGGCTGCACAGCCAGATGTGGGAGCCCTTGCACACATCTGGATGGCCCAGCTGAGGCCTCCAGACCCGATTGGGCACAAGTAGGGCTGGAGGTCCAAGTGAGCCCCTCCGACCTTTAAGTTTACATTTCTCATGATGTCAATATTTTTGTTAATAGCTCTTATACCCTCTCCAACAGGACTCTGGGTTTTTTTTTTTTTGCTGTTAGACATTTTGCGGAGCTACCTCACTTTTTAGTTAAGAGCTGTTTCAATTTGTTAACATGATACAGGACTTGTTACCATCACCTGTTCAAAGAGTTCTTCTGTGAGCACCTTTTCTAAAACAATTGCCTAAGTCCGTCACCTCTATTTCACTACCCAGGGCTTTTTTTTTTTTCTCTCTCTCTTTCTATAGCATTTGTCACTATTTGAAATAATTTTATTTATCTGTTTGCACATTACCTATTTGACTACTTGAATGTATGCTTAGCATTTTGCTCTTGATCATGGCCCAGCATGTACCAGATGCCTAATAGATACTTATTATGTATACGGGGAGGAAAAACATTCCACTTCCCTCCACCCATCTTAGGCTCATTGGCTGGGGCCTTGTAAGTTAGGTTGACAACTCCAATTAAGAGGAGAAAAACCAACAGAAGTTTATTAACATGTGCATCGTGTGTACACACAGGAACACTCAGCGATGAGTAATGCAAAGGGGTAGTCAGAACATGGGCTTATGTAGCATCTTAAAAACTGGGATATTCAATTTTTAGAGAATTGACAAGACAGAGGAAAAAGACTTTGAGTTTCTAGGGCAGCAAACTTAGGAGGGTAAATACCTGAGGGACCAGTGGAAGATGAGAGCTAGTTTGTTATGCAGATTCCTTTGGGGTCCACTTTGGGTTGATTAAGTTCTAGAGTTGTTTTGAGTGATTAACTTTTGGCCTTCCTGGTAAAGAGGGGAACACCTTTACAAATTGATGTTCTGCTTTTAGGCAAATAGGGGAGCACATCCAAGCTGTTCTTGAATCTGCTTCTTCTCAATTGTCTTCAACTCAAAAAAATGGACATGCTCTTACTGGAGTTAGATGATATCTCAAAGTGGTTTTGATTTGGATTTCTCTGATGATTAAGGATGATGAGCATTTTTTCATGTGTCTGAAGGCCGTGTGCCTGTCTTCTTCAGAGAAGTCTCTGTTCAAATCTCTTGCCCACAATGAGATGGGAGCACTTACAAGGATACATGTCAGCTCTACTAAATGTAGAATCTAAATGTCTTAACACGATAGTTAAGAAAGTGAGGGGAAGGCTATGTTAACCAGTTTGTTGTAAGTATTTTAAAATGTATATAAAACCAGCACCAAAAAATTGATATGCTGAAGTGGCGTATGTTTTAGGGTAGCATTTTCTGCTACTCTTAATGTCAATCAGTGAATGAATGAATGTGTGGAGAGACTTTTTTCTAGGAAGGTAAATCCTCTGGTCTTTCCTTAATTACAGGCGTAGCCTCCAATTTCCACCCTGTCTTAACAACCATGTCTCAACCATCCCTCATCCTCCCCAGAGTGGCTCCCTATGCTCTACTGTCAGTGTTCTAGGGGATCTAAGAGTCTTTACTTGACTACTGGATAAAAGGTCTCAAAACCCGTGGCTTTGTTCCTAGAACGTGTATGCCCCATCACCTGCCACATAGCTATCCATTATTTTTCCATGTGGACAATTACATGTGTTAAGGCTCTTTGCTTCATCACTGTGGAACCTTCTTTGTGGTATCTGTGGTTTCAATCCGCAAGTGGATCTGTTTCTGACTTCTTTATTCTTTTTCACTGGTCTGTTTTCTATTCCTGAACCAAAATTACACCTTCTTAATTATAAAATACTCTTAATTACAATATACAGTTACTCTTGATTACATATAATAAGTCTTTATGTGTGTTAAGGTAACTTCTTCCACTTGGTTCTTCTGTAGGAATGATGTGGCTTCTTCTGACCCCTTTTAATATTTCATGTAAAATTCAGAATCAACCTTTATTTTAATAAAAATCCTATTGGGTTTTCATTAGAACTATATTTAATCTATAGATCAAACTGGGGAGGTTGAATCATCCCATCCATAAATATAGTATATATCCCTATTTACTTGGTATTTTTAAAGTATATAATTTAATGATTCTAGTATAATTCATGGAGTTATGCAAACATTACCAACTATCTAATTTTATAATTTTTTTTTTTATTACTCCAACAAGAAATCAGTCCCTCCCTATTCCTCTCTCCTGCCAACCCGTGGCAACCATTAATCTACTTTCTATGAATTTGCTTATTCTGGATATTTCATATAAATAGAGTTATAGAATCTGCAGTCTTCTGTGACCGGCTTCTTTCACTTAGTGTAATGCTTTCAAGGTTCATCCATGTTGTAGAATATATCAGTACTTAATTCCTTTTATGGGTAGAGTCCCACTGTATGGATATGCCTTACCATATTTTGTCAATCCATTCATCACTTGGTAGATGTTTGGATTGCTTCTTTTTTGAGGCTACTATTAACAAAGCTTCTGTGGACAATCTTGCATTTTGTTCTTTAATGTTTTATTATGTTCTATGTAAGACCATTATGTTTCTTTTGTTAGCTTTATTACCAAGATTTTATTTTTTGTAGGTAATTGTAAATTCCATATTTTGAATTTTATTCTTTTCTTTCCCACTGATGTATGAAAAAGCAATTAACTTTCGTGTTTTCATATTACACAGAACATCCTAACTTCAGTAGTTTGCATTTCTTAAGTAGCCATCATATCACCTACAAAGAATTTGTTTCTTCCTTTAAAATCCTTATAGATTTTTTTTTTCCTTTTCCTAGCTTGTCGTGCTGTATAGGACCTCCAATGTAATGTAGAAAAGAAGTAGTAGAGTGGGCATTCTTAATTTTTTTTAATTATTTGAGATATAATTCACATAATACAATTTCTTATAAAATTCTCCATTTTCAAGTGTCCAACTTGTTGGGTTTTGGCCTATTTATAAGCTTGTACAACCATCACCACTATCCAATTCCAGAAATTTTTTTTTTTTTTTTGTAGTTTTTGGCTGGGGCTGGGTTTGAACCCACTACCTTCAGCATATGGGGCTGCCACCCTACTCCGTTGAGCCACAGGTGCTGCCCCAATTTCTGAAAATTTTTATCATTCTGAAAAGAAACCTTACAATCATTTGCACTCACTTCTAGTCTGCCCCTTCAGCCACTGACAACCCTTAATACACTTTTAGTTGCTGTAGATTTGTGCATTCTGGACATTTTATATAAATGAAATCATGCAGTATGCAGCCTTTTGTGTCTGGCTTCTTTCACTTAGCACATGTTTTTAAAGATGATTCCTGTTGCATCAGGCATTAGGACTTCAGTTCTTTTTAGGAGTAAGTAAAATTCCATTATATGAATAATACCATAATTTGTTCATCCATTCATCAGTTGATGAACATTTTGGTATTTCTACTTTTTGGCTATTATGAATAATGCTGTTATCAGTATTTTGTGCATAAGGTTTTGTGTGAACATGTTTTTAATTCTCTTAGGTATATATGAGGTAATATAATTAAGTTTGCAAACACATCCTGGAAAAAGTGCTGCATACCTCCTTGTTAAACATTATTCTGGTCACCTTTGAGGTATTCCCCTTGGACAGTTATGTAGTGATGCCGGCATCTAGTCTACCTTAATCCATTTTAGAATTCTTTTTCTGAAATGGCCGTCAAAGCTGTCATTGCTCATACTTGGGAGTGGAATTTCTGGGTTATATAGTAAGTCTATGCTTAATTTTATGAAGAACCACCAAATTTTTTTCCATAGATGCAATGCCATTTTATATATTACCATGAGCAATACATTAGAGTTCCAATTTCTTACATCCAATACTTGCTATTTTTATTATTTCTTATAGCTATCCTCTAGATATGAAATAGTGTTTAATTTTGGCTTTATTTGTATTTACCTAGTGGTCAACAATGTTGACCATCTTCCCATTTGCTTTTTGGCCCTTTGTATATCTCCTTTTAAATAACTACCTATTCAAGCCCTTTGACCATTTTTAAATTTATTTATCTTTTTGTTCTTGAGTTACAGGGTTCTATAATATGCTAGATATTAGGCCCTATCATATATATGATTTGTGAATATTTTCTCCCATTATGTAGATTTTATTTGCACTTTCTTGATAGTTATCTTTTGATGAGAAAAAATTTTAATTTTGATGAAGTTTAATTTATTTTTTTCTTTTTTGTTGCTTGTACTTTTGGTGTCGTATCTAAGAAATGATCGCATAATCCAAGATCATGAAGATTATACCTGTGTACACTTCTAAGAATTTTATAGCTTTAGTTTATTTACTTTGGTCTTTGATTCATTTTGAATTAATTTTTGCAAATGATGTGAGATAGGGGGTCCAAATTCATTCTTCTGCATATGGATATCCAGTTGTCTTAGCACCACATGTTGAAAAGACTAGAGAGTCAGCATTCTTGTCAAATGCTTGATATTAAAAGGATCGTGAGATCTTAGGCTTTTTAAAACCTGCTTATCAGGTAAAATTAATTTCTATATAATTATGACAATATAAAAGTTTACATCATGTGTTATAATGGGCTTTTTATTGGACTGTGAGGGCCAGTGCCATTCTCCTTATTAGGAGTATAATCCTGGGACATAATCCTGGCAACAGAGATTTAGTGCTGCCTATCCCTGGAATAGTCACCAAACTAGATGAAGAATAGGCACGTGTTATTATTCCTATTCTCTAGAGTCACTATTTCTGAGGAGGCTAGCTCATAGGTCCTACTTGTGTGCCAGCTCAAATATTGGCAGTGGCGTTATGGACTGTTGTGTTTAGAAATATTAGGTTTCTTTGATGTCACTATGACTGATTAATAATATCTAAAACCTACATAAACATGAAGATAGGCAGCACAGATATGACATTATTTCCAATCTTATCTTGGACTCTGTCTCTCTTTGTTAGATCTGTCGTACTTTATCCTTTTTTTGCATTAAATTGTTCTCTGGATATAACCCCTTACCTTTCTCATTCATTGGCTTTGGCCTTTTTCTTTTGTTCAGCTTTGTGCTTGGTCCTGATTCCTTCTGGTGGATATATTGTATTTAAAATACTTATGTATCAGAGAACAAACTGATAAGCTTTGCTAAGATAAACATATGTCTCTGTACAGTCCTTGTCCCAGGTATTCTGTTCTGTGTTCAGACTACATGTCACACTGTGTGACAGAAGAGTGTGTCCCCATATGGAAAGTGGAAAAGAAGATCAGGGTATACAACATTCTGAATGGCAATTAAAGCCTATGAGTCAAACAGCATCAAAGCTAACCTCTGTGTCTTTTAGTAAAATCAATATAAAAAATGACTTTTTATATCAAATGAAGTAGCCCTCTTTCCTGATACATGTAGGCAGTAGGATTAAATGGTCACCTAATGCCCCACAGTCTCACATGATAGATAGAGTGGATCTCGTCTTAGCTTGTCCGGAGAATTTCCTAGGAATGAGCACTAACATTGCCCTTTTTGAAGGCTTAGGGATATGCCTCTATGATCAAGACCTTTATCTGTATTATGGTTCCTGGCAGCTGAAAGCTTCCAATACATTGGATTATTTAAAATAAATATTCAACATCAGCAAATAGAGCTTCATTTCCCTCTCACTGCATGGTACAGATATAAGAAAGGTAGAACTTGTGCAGGGGCTCTGTTGTCTCAGGGACGCAGCTCACTTTAGCTTATTCTTGTACCATATTGATAGTCTTTGGGATAAAGAAGACTCACTTCCCCTTGGTTATATTACATTAAGCAAAAAATGCAAAAAGAAGGAGAGAACATGCTCACTCCTTTTTTTTTTAGCTAGATCTGCACTCTGTTGCCCAGGCTAGAATGCCATGGCATCAGCTTAACTCACAGCAACCTCAAACTCCTGGGTTCAAGTAATCCTCCTGCCCAGTCTTGTGAGTAGCTGGGACTATAGGCACCCACCATAATGTGCAGCTAATTTTTGTACTTTTAGTAGAGACAAGGTCTTACTCTTGCTTAGACTGGTCTTGAACTCTTGAGTTCAAAGGATCCTTCCTGCCTTGGCCTCCCAGAGTACAAGGATTACAGGCATGAGCCACAGTGCCTGGCCCATTTTGCTCTTATTGCATTTGCCAGAACTTAGTCACATGAATATACCTAGTGCATGTTCCCATCAAAAACCTAGCAACTCATTTTTTTTGTACAGATTGAGTCAAAGTTATATATAAATGTGCCCTTCACCCAGATAGTGTGTACTGTACCCAGTAGGTGTGAATTTATCGAAATGAAGTACGTAAACAGAACATGAGGTCCCCTAACATTCTGAAATTTTTTTAAAAGAAAAAAAAAGGCAAAAAACTTAAAATGTAGAAGAAGGTGACTACAACTTGAACTTTACCTTAGAATTGAAAACAATGTAACCTAAATATTTATGCCTGTGTATTAATCTGAAATAAAATAAAATAAATAAAATAAATAAAATATATATATATATATATATATATATATATATATATATATATATATATATATATTATGCTTCTCAGGTGGTGTTGGAAAACAAAACAACAAAAAAAAGAAAAAAACTAGCAATTCTGTTATAGGGAAGAATGAGAGAACAGATATTGGAAAACAACCAGCAATCTCTGCTGAATAATAATATCTTGTTAAATAAATGGGAAAAGCTAAATCAAAATAAAACAATGTGGAAATAAATAGCCTCTCAACAAGATCACCAGATCCAAGCTTTTGATGATTCTAAGGGAAAGATCTGGTAATTCCAGAGTTTCAGAACTTGTATCTGAGGGATGGATCCTGGTGGCACACCCTTAGTTTGCCAACAATAACCCAAAACCTAGGGCAAAATGTACATGTGAAACCTCTCACCTCTTCTCCCTAAAGGTCATCAGAAGAGGTGCTTCTGCAGCCTGATCATTTGCTTCTTCTGCCTAACAACAGAATGCCACTTACATGCAGGCTTTATTATGGAGAGAATACATAGGTGATAAACACTACCAGAATTTTCCAATCCCTAGTTTTCCTTTTCTTGGGCTAGGATAGGGGAACTTCTGAACAACTTTCTAGTTACCCTTTATCCCAACTGAGGTCATCGTAGAGCATACCTTGTGTTTTTGGATGAGGGAGTCACAACATCAAAGTAAATGGATTGCTAATAGCTGCTGTGGAGAGTCAATCAGACCTAAGGATGATGTCGTTTAGCTATTAAACTTTTGCTATGTTAGGGTGATCAGATATAAAGATTTTTGGTTACTGCAGCATGATCTACTCTATTCTCTTGCATTTTTCAAGCATTTATCAGCCCCCAGGTATAAACAGAGTCATTGATTATGGATCAATCCATTGATTATGGATCAATTGATTATTGATCAACTAAAAATAGGTTATGTCTCTGCTCTCATATACCTTACAATGTAGCTAAATATTCCATTATAGCAACTCAAAGTCTATTTTTTTAAAAGAATGATTAATGTTGGGTGTGGTTCATGGAAGGAAGAATTCCTTTAAGAGAAAAAAAATCACTTTCTCCATCTGTGCTGGAAGAAAGTAACTGAAATGCAGTCAGGAAAAGAGGATTTATGCCACATACCTGGCTAAACCTGACAGCCTCTGGCTAATTGAAAATGTACATTATCGTGTTTAGGTTAATGGGCCCTTTACCTTACCATGTGAGCTACTTCTCCCAGGAAGCATAGCCACCAGCCCTTTCCAAGGGCTCAGAAGCCCTCAAAGGCATCTCTTCGGCTAGGAGACCTTGAAGCAAGCTTATGGGTAACTGGAGCTCATGGGTTAGTACTTTTCTTCTACAGACAAAAACAGCTAAAGACCTTGGGGTAGATGTATTACTTCTGCCATTGTCCTTTCCAAACAATATCATAAAAGTCTGATCCTTCCTCCCTAAGAAGCCTGATCTGCTCTGCAGGCTGCCTTGTTGATGGCCATTAGGGGAAGAGTTGTTGAAAACATGTGGACTTGACCACATTCAGAGGCCAGCTCCAGGCCTGGAAGTTCCCTGAGCTGTACCTTTGATTTGTGGCATTATAGGAAGGTTATGGAAAATTGGTTTAGATTCTTCATGATAGCATCAGCACATCATGGAATGTCAGCTAGAGACTTATGGTTCGTGATAGTTTAAGGTGACCCAGTGTGAGGCTTATGCTAGATGATGAATAGCTCTTATAAAGATGGAATACTTATAGGACAACAAGTAAGATTAGATTCCTTGCAAGGAACAGCTACCCTGTTTCCCCAATAATAAGACATCCTCCAAAAATAAGACCTACTTACAGGAAAGATAAGACGTCCCCTGAAAATAAGACCTAGTGCATCTTTGGGAACAAACCAAGACACTGTCTTATTTTCGGGGACATAGGGTAGGACTCATGCTGTCTTCTGCCACTTTGCACACTCCCCTGACGGGCTTTCCCTGCTGGAGCAGGTACTCCTCAGGGGGAGGAAATTCAGCATATTCACTCTATTATCTTGGTGCCTAGAGAAGAGTTTGATGCACAGTTGGTGCTCAGTTCATTACATTTGTGTGGAAATGAAAAAACTGGGAATCTTTGGTCTGGAAAGAAGACTAAGGTGTCATGATCAAGGTCTGCTAAATCCTCCATGAGGGTGACTGAGTTGAAAGGGGACTTAGTCACTAAGCCCTAAATACTGATTTAAGGACTCTTCTTTGAAACTAGATCAAGGTAAATTTAGCACCCATGAAAAGATGTCCCAGTTTCCACATCAGGATATAAGCTCCTGGATCTCACTTTACAAAAGGCAGTAGTGGAAAGAAACAAATGAATTCTTACAATAGTATATTTCAAATTAAAGAATGGCACAGCTTCGAAGGACTTCAAATGAAGCTTTAATGTGAACCTCCAGGACTGGAGAGACTGAGCCTCAAATGATTCCTCTTGTAGCACTTGTGGATAAAAAAAGTACGTGTATGTGTTTGTGTGTGTGTGTATACAGTAGAACCTCCATCGGTGACCACCTCCCTGCATTGGCCAGCTCTGTAAGTTGACCTAATTTTAATAGATTGGACATGCATCACATATGCATATCAGCATAGTAGGCCTAGTTCCTTATGCAAAGGAACAGTTTGTTACAGTCCCTTGGATGGTCAATTTATAGAGATTCTACTGTATACGTAAAACACATAAATATGTATATATGTGTGTGTGTGTGTGTGTGTGTGTGTGTGTGTGTATATTCAGGCATGCATCACTTAATAGGGACATGTTCTAAAAAATGTGTCATCAGGTATTTCTTCATTGTGTGAACATCTATAGCATGTTACAGAAACCCGCTGCTGCTGTGCTATAAACCTGCATAGCATGTCACTACATGGAATATGGTAAGCAACTATAACACAGGGCAAGTATTTATCCATCTATACATAGAAAAGACACTGGAAAAATATGGTATTGTGATCTCATGAGTGCAATGTTGTACATATGGTCCCTTCCTGACCGAAAACATCATTATGTCGTACATGACCCTATGTTGGAGAAAAGGGTGATGAAACAGAGAAAAGAGGAGTTTGAGAAGAGCAAAAATGTTCTGTATGATACTATAATGATTGATATATGTCATACATTTGAGCAAATCCGTAGAATGTTCAACACCAAAAGTGAACTGTAATGTTAACTGTGGACTTTGGGTCATAGTGATGTGTCAGCCTAGGTTAATCAATTGTCACAAATGGACCACTTTGTCAGAAGATGTTGGTAACAGGGGAGGCTGTGTATGTGTGGAGGCAGGATTGTATGGGAAAGCTCTGTACCTTCCTCTTGATTTTGCTCTTGAACCCAGAAAATAAAAATACTTAAAAAAAAAGAGAGAGAGAGAAATTGGAAACAAATATTAGAAAAATGGTAGGGTGGTGGATTCATGTGTGGATCATTTTATCATATATACTTCCTGAGTTTTAAGTAGTTTATAATTAAGATTTAAAGGTTCTTAATATAGTGAAAAGAGGCTTTATCAGATGATCAGGGAAATTTGAACATTGGATATGTGATATCAGGGATTTGATATCAGGGGTTCTTTGGGAACGATAATTGTGATGGTCATATTTATAAAACTCAGACATCCTTATCTCTTAGAGATACCTAGGACTATGTATGGAATAAATTATATTGTGTCCAGGATTCACTGAAAATAATTTGGGAGAAGAGGGACTAGATGTGGGTAGATGAAGTAGAAATAAGATTACCTGTGTGCTGATTTATAGGTACATAAGGGCTTATTATACTGTAGTCTATATATTTAGGATATAGATTTTTAGAAATGTCTCCCCACCTAAAAAGTTTTTAAATTGGCTTTCACAGTAATAAAGTTCTAGAACCAACATTCCTTATCCAGTGCTCTTTATAATACATCACACTGAGACCATGATTAGTTGGGTTCCCTTGGAGGGAGCAAGGATACATAAGTGGATTTTGCTTAAAATTATTTCCTTACTAGAGAAAGTTTCATACAAAGAATAGTTTTTATATATAAAAAGTAGTCCTCCGTTGAGCCATCAGTTCTAGTCAAGGAATATCTAAGAGTTCTTTTTCTTCCCAAACATGCCAAAGGAACAGGGCCTTGTGATTGAGAGTGCAGGGCCCCAAACACCCACAAGCGAACACAAAGGGTGGGAGGTTACTCATTCCAACTTTATGATGTCCCGAGAAACTGTTGCGATAAGGGAAAAGACTAAAAAATAAATGAGAGATAACTGAGATATTGGAGAAAACAGAGGAAAACAAGACAACACTCGCAACTCTTTGGCTTGAGAAATTTATTATGCCAAGGAAGATAAATTGGAGAAACATGAAAAGGGAAAGAGATCCTGTGTCTGACTCATTTATTTCTCTTTAAGTGAATGAGCAATAACACCGAAATAAAAGAGTTCAAAACAGAGCTGTGTGCTCAGCCAAAATTATGGTTCCTAATGATTTTCGACTTTGGCAGAAGCCCCACACGGTTGTACTTGAGCAGTTTTCTTGATTTTGAATTATATATGTAATTCATTCTGATTAGAATATAGCTGGGGAGCCAAGATCCATTTGTTAGTCGGAAAAGAGAATGCTGGTCGTGTGCTGAAGCCAGTCTCCCCCTTCACGTCGAAAATGTCTGCACTGTCATCAGTTTGGACAGTTCCGGGAAACAAACAAACAAACAAAACTTGTGAAATCCGTTCTTGGGCATCATTTTGGAAAAATAAATTCCCATATGGCATATTTTCTATTTCTACCAGGCTGTTCTGTGTGAGACAGACATGGTCCAAAATAGTCAGACTATGGCGCATGAAACAACTGGAGATGAACAGAAGGGGCTCCCTGAGATGGCCAAGTGTCTGGAAGGGTCCCACAGGCCTTCCTGCCCTGTCTTTTAACAGGACAGAGGAAGATGAGGAGGAATGAAATAGGACTAGAGTGACGCCTTAGAAAATTTAACTCAAAGAAAAGCCATTGTTATTGCTTATGCTACTCGGTGAATATAGTGGGAAGAAAATCAGATTCAGTGGGAAGGAAATCAAATTCAGCATACTGTTTTTAAATAGTGGTTGAACTAGCTTTAGCTCATGTTTCATAGAGCTAACTTTCTTAGGGTGTAAAATAATATTCATCAGCAACCAAATGTATAGTCTTTGTTCACTGTAATTTTGACTTGACTTCTGCATAACCACAGTTGACGGGCCATCCATGCCAATTACATGTGGTTTCTCTCGAGTTCAAGCTGATAACCCCAAACCTTAGCCCTGCAAGTGTCATTAGTGTGTCCCCAGGTTTTGTTAAGGCACAAGGTCCTTGGTGTTTAATCTGAGATAGAGTTAAATCCTCATAGGAAGGTGGTTTCAAGAAACTGCATTTTCTAACAACAAAGTTTTGTTTGGAAGGTAGATAGGTAAGTAGCTAGAAGGGAGGGAGAGATTAAAAAAAAGAGAGAGGAAAGGGGAAGGATCACTGTCACAAAAGCCAGGAGGTTCTAATTCTGAATCCTGAATTAACCATTTACTTGTCCTATGAATTTGGGCAATTTATTTAACAAGTTTCTTTGACCTTTAGGTTATTGATGTGTAAGATATGCCTCCCTCAGACCTTGTTACAGTGTTGTCTGATGTGAAAAAAAAATTGGACAAGGGAATAAAAGAGAAAGATATATGTTTTAAAAATGAAAAATATCCTCACCAAATAAATCATGTACATAGTTCTACTATTATAAACAGCTCAGAAAAGAACAAAATACGCATCCTGGTCCCAAATAAACACATGGGAAATTATGTGAGTATCATTACAATGTGAGCTTCTTATGACAACAGTGACATTATTAGAACATAAATGGCAGCTCAGTCAGCATCTCCTTCTTACTGTATCAAAAAAGACACTTGTAGTTTTGTTCTCAGTGTGACCCACTTGGGGCTTGGTTGCATGTTGATGGATATTATCATTTTTAATGTCAGTAAATAATGTGATGTCAGATAAACATCTGTTTCCTTTTCATGGTGTAAAACTCATTCATCTTCAGGGAGCTTGAGTGAGGAGAGAAATTTGAGTGGGACTAAGTGTTTCTGATTGTGCAGGATGGGAAACGTTTTATTAATCCTACTTAATGTGAGTCCCAGGCAGTTGGGTTCAATTCTCAGTGTAGGTCTGGTAAATCAATAAATATAATATGCATTTACCATTGACTGTTTTACTGATTAGAGGGTAACAGAAAGTAAACATTCTTTTTCATCTTGAAGAAAAAGATGCTATTGACAAAACATTATTGTGTAGTGTGCAAGTAACATGTAGCGATATCCTTTTACACAATTCACACTGGTTTAGGCAGATCTGTTGTTCCTCTGAGAACTCATAATGTTATAAAATTCAGAATCAGAAAGATGTGTTTTAAATTACTTTATTGCTCATAGCTTTGGAGATTATGAAAAATAAAAATTATGCTAGAGTCAAAAAGATACAGGAATCATAGAAAATTCTCATGATTTTGATTTCTGGCCTATCATTTCTGATTCCTTCCTAAGATGACCACTGTAAAGCCCACATCTTTTATTTCTGAAGATGACTCTCATGAATCCATTGTCTCTCTTTTATATGACTATACAATTTGGCCAAAGCCAATGGAATGCCGTCTTGCGTGATGGGAGATTTAGTCAAGGCAAAATTAGGACAAGTTGCTTTTCTGGAAACCTTTGAGTAGGTTATCCAAATAACCTACATATTATTTTCATAATATAGTGAAGATCCTTTGGGGGCATTTCAAATAGCCCTCTAGAGTTTTCTAGGGCTATTCATGGAATCTCAGAGAAGCAAGGCAGGGTGCTTCTTTAAAGATCACTTAATGAAAATATTTGATGATTTTTTTCAGTGAAGTAAGAAGTAGGAATTTTCTGTAGATCCCAAGGTGAGTTTATAGTATAGAAGACTACATACATAAAGACTTCATGACCTTACTAAGACACAGTTGTTGTTTTGTCAGGTATTAAAATGTCTACTTATGATTTAATAATTAAACTGTGTTTGAAAATTGTGTAGATTTATTTATCTTTCTCAAATACCAATTATAGACCTGGCAGAGAGGGTAGAGTGGGTGTTTATTTTACTTCCCAGTGAGTAGTATTCAGAAAGACAATCCATCTACCCGTTCTTCTAGAATAGATGTTGGCAAACCACAGCCCATGGGCCAAATATGGCTAGCGGCCTATTTTTTTCTACATCTGAACTAAGAATGGTTTTTCCATTTTAAAACAGTGGTTAAAAAATGCCAAAATCAAAGAAGAATATGTGAAACGTGATGAAGACTATAGGTAGCCCCCCAAATCTAAAATATTTCCTATTGGCCCATTACAAAGAAAGTTTGCCATTCTGTGGTCTAAAATATTTAGCAAAGGAGGCTCTGTGACCTGCCTTGTAGATCACACAATACTATTCTGTTTTGTGTTTATATATTTTAAATGACCATTGTGGATTTCAGGAAAATGGAAAATCCAATTTTAAAAGGTACCTATTTGGGGCCAACTTTAGGAATAGCTTTTTGTCCTTAGAAGCGATCCACCTGCTTTATTAATCATAAATTAAGTACTGAGCTGAAATGTGGGCAAAGTGCCCTTTTGCTCTCCTCTTCCACAGAACTCTTGCTGACATTTTAGCCATAGGATTTTGAATTATACGATTTCTCACCAAAATTATACATTTTTTCTCACCTCAAAATGGCTTTGAGCTCCAGGAAAGTCTGGTTAAGGAGTTCATATGTTGTATTCCTGGTAACCCATTGGGCCACACTGGGTTTCCCATGTGGATTAGGAAGCTGTGATCTGTGTTGGTCTGAAAACATTCCCTGTGGTCCCTCATGGCTTTACGTTCCAGAGCTGGACACTGACTATCTTCAGCTCCTTCACCACTACCATTTTGAACCACTCATTGTTCCAGGAGTTGGTGAACTTCATGATGATACTTGGCAATTTGTTTGAATCTGGTACTGAGTTTAAAGTTTAGGCAGTTTGAGGGAGGAGATGGTAAGAAAAGTGAGGGCAAAGGAATGAGAGTAGATAAAACTTATTTTTAAGTTTTCCTCAACAGAAACTCTTGTACTTTTTTAAAAGGGTTTTTAAACATTTACTTGGACATCATCAGAAATTTCTTGAAGAAAGAATAGACAATTGTTAAGGAACAAAAAGTTTTTCATCTATGTATACCTTATTGTAATCGTGTTTTACTTTAAAAAAAAATGTTATAAAGCCATTAGGTCTATTCCCATATCACTCTTCCACATAATCTTTTGCTTCACATTCTCAAAATTAGATCTTATTTAATTATTGGCTTTGAATTCTCAAACACATATGCACTTTATGATATCCACTTTTCTTCTCAGAGCCAATTTAAAAAAAAAAAACAAAACAAAACAAAAAAAAACAGAACAAAGGCAAACTGAAATTAGCAAAGTATCCCCAATATAAATGCCTATAAATTATGTATAACAAGGTAGGGAAGAAAGAAATCTAAGTAGAGAAAAAGGTAATGTGTATCACAGAAACCATGTTATGGGGTGTTAAAAGCTATTTCTGTCAGTCTTCCTTTCTTTAGGGTACTCCTTCTAGCCCACCCCATAGAAATTCTAAAATTATTGGCTGGAAAATTTGGTACAGGCACAGTAATTGGATAAAATTTATTGCTGATAAGATATTCTGGCATAAAACCAGATCTCGTTACTACAGATAACCATTCCTCACTATTTTTCAGTTCCCAGAATAATTCAGCCCAAGGAAATATTGACAGTTATGTCTGCATCCCCTCTGATTGCTACCTTATGAGGAAAGTGTTCTCAATACTCTTAAACCATAGTCTTCGGAGCCCCTGAAATATTCTTTCTTTCGCAGATGGCAATGCCTTCTGCTGCCTTTCCTGTAGGACCTTGTCTATCCCACTGTTGAAGTCCTTCTAATAGAGCAGGTGGGAAGCTGATGCCAGGGCCAATGGTGAACTAAATGAGGCTCTATGTTGGCATTTCTGAGGTGTGAGGATGTGTATTCCTAAGAGTTTTCCTCAGTGGTCATCTGTGAAGATTCACAAGCAAAGTTGGGTTAATCTCTGTGGTAGGATCATGCTGGAGGTCTAAGTCACAGGCACAATGTGCTCTGGGCTCACAGGTCTTCAAAGAAAGCAAGCTCAAGGTCCTCTCAAGTTCAAGGTTCTCAAGGGTATAAAAGTTAGTGAGAAAACACTGTAGCCCATTTGACTAGTAGAATTCGTAGACTCCAACAAATGGTCTGTAAGAAGAGAACTCTTCATTGTCACGTGGGTGTAAGACAATTCTTCATGGCATGAAGTTGCCCCATATGTTCTAAGAAGTTGAGACTGAGCTTCCCAGTCCTGTCCACAAAGTATATGTAGTACTCCATAGTCACTGGAACAATGAAATAAAAAATTCTTACACTGTTTTCATTGCCTCCTAGTAGAAAGAAAATGGTTGTAGTTGAAACTCACTGTTACGGCCCTATCCCTGTATCATGGCTATGTTTCCAATCATGTTTCCTGTACCCTGTGTCCCAGAGTATTCAGAGAGGAAGGTAGAAAGTAAAATAAGAATTAGGGTGTTGGGCTACAGACTTTCAACCATTTGTTTGAAAGATTCCAGTCCTTAGATAAATTATAGGTCGTTTTCTTGCTGTGCAGAGTTCAGTGAGGGATTTGGCCTACAAAAGTAAAAACGGTCCCCTCACCAGAAGTCTAGGTAAATATAGACTGTCCTGACCAATGTGTTGTAGACTGAAAGAAACTCAGAATTTGAATAAAACAAAAACTAATATATCTAACCTACCATGCATTAGAGAAATGCCTTTGCCAGGTAGGCACATCCTCAAGGTTGGGCAGAGGTCTTTAAGTCAGGATGAGGGATTTGTGTTAAATTCCTGTAGACTCTTGTGTTGGGGCCTCTGGGACTAGTCTTCAGGAGATATGGTGAATTTGTTCACAGTAAACATTCATTAACTGACTGAGAGTCCGACCACTAGAATTTAGTTCCAGCTTCTACTGCTAACTAGCTCCTTACCCTTAAGGAGTTAATTCTTTTCTTTCTTGGGGTCTACCTCAGTTTCCCATCTGTAAAGCAGAGATAGTCTTACCACCAGTCTGTCAGGTATTTGTGGCATTCAATGAGTTTAATATATATGAAGTGTTCAGAAGAGTACCTAGCACCTGATAAATACACAGTAAATATTAATAGTTATTAGGATATATGGTAAGTCCATTATTAGGATATGTACGCAATGTACTACATCTGAAACTAAATTTACTTTTGTCTCATAGATGAACAGGCATTTGCTTCCTATGCAGAGGCAGAAAGTTTGTGCTGATCTGAACAGTGGTATCTGTACCTAGAGAGAGAGGCTGGTTTTAAAACTCCTTGTTCCTGTGTTCATAGTGGAACGGGAGTAGCAGTCTGGCTCTTGCATTATGCCTGCTCTTTAGATGACACTGTCTTTGGAGCTTTCAAAAAGGAAAAGGAAAGAGGCCTCTCTCTTCCTCAGAGTGGTCAAGCTGGGGTTCACAGGAAACTCGCCAGTCCCACTGGCTGATCAGCCCCTCCACTGTTCACTTCTTCTGCCTCAGTTCCATACTAGTCACTGAGTCAAAAAAGAAAAAAGGAGGATTTGAAAGGTAACCATAGAGGGAGTCCTGCAGGCAGTGAGGGATCCTTTAAGGAGATGGTTCCCCTTATGGAGCCAAAATCTCCTTTGTCATTTTTTTTTTTTTTTTTTTTTTTTTTAAAGAGACAGAGTCTCACTTTGTTGCTCTTGGTAGAGTGCGGTAGCGTCACAGCTCATAGCAGCCTCCAGCTCTTAGGCTTAGGCGATTCTCTTACCTCAGCCTCCTGAGTAGCTGGGACTACAGGCGCCCACCACAACACCTGGCTATTTTGTTGCATTTTGGCCGGGGCTGGGTTCGAACCTGCCACCCTCAGTATATGGGGCCGGCACTCTACTCACTGAGCCACAGGTGCCGCCCACGAAATGGTTCTTGAATCCAAGAGCTTCTCTTTTTGTCTCTCTCTCCTTTTTTACCTTGGACACAGAATCTTACTTTGTCACCCTGCATAGAGTGCCATGGCATCATCACAGCTTACAGCAATCTCAAACTCTTAGGCTCTTCTCTTTCCTCAGCCTCCCAAGTAGCTGGGACTACAGGCGCGTCCACTAGGCCCAGCTAGTTTTTCTATTTTTAGTAGAGATGGGGTTTAGCTCTTGTTCAGGCTGGTCTCCAAATCCTAAGCTCAAGGAATCTGCCCACTTCAACCTCCCAGAATGCTAGAATAACAGTGTGAACCATCGCAGCAGCCCGCAAGTGCACCAATCCTCAGATGTCAAGGTGAAGGGATACACTCCCTAGCCTGGTAGGGCCGGGAGCCAAGGCGTTTGGCAAGGCCAGTATCCCATTCCCCCGACGGCTTAAGCTTTGGCTGGAAAAGATCCCTTCCATTTCCCTCACACTAACGGACAATAAAGGAGGTCTCGAGCTAGGCAGGCCGGGCTGTAACTCAGCTGCTGACAGGGAGCAAATCTCCAGAAAGCCAAACCACCAACAAAGCGTACTCAACTCCAAGAGCAACAGGATAAGCCGCTGTGGGCAGAGGCCAAACCACAACCCCAGCTGTCCCCGCGAAGCCAGCAGAAGAAGCGCGCCCTCCTATTGGATAGCGACAAGTAGCGTGTCCTTACGCCTCGCCCCCGTAGGCAAGCCCCCTGCGCGCGCGGGGCACGGCGGGAGTGAAATCGGCGGGACTGGCCACTGTACTTCATCTCCCGGCGGGCCGAGCGCTGAAGGTGACGGCGCGGCGCCTTTGTGGAAGCTGTGGCATCGCGCGGAGGAAGTTCCGGTCTCCGCGGCGTCGGGTCGGTGGTGGCTGCTGAGGAGAAGGAGGAGCGGGCCTTGGGGGCTGCGCTGCCTCGGTAAGGGCCCTGGGCTTGAGAGAGGGTGTGTCAGGGTCTGCGAGAAAGAGCCAGCGGACAGGGCTACTCTGGACGTCGTGGGCTCGTGCGGCCTGGAAGCTGTGGCTTCTGTTTTGCGAGGCGGCCGCGGCCTTGCTCCGGAAGAAGTGAGCTAAGCGGTGTGGTGAGGGAGGTGCTGCCCGTGGTAGGAACGCCCCGGAACCGTGGCGGGCCTGGGGTGGAGCCCGGCGCGACGGTAGAATTACCGGCCCCGCAGCTGAGAGGCCGGCTGTGGGCCTGGGGACTGGTGCGTGGTTGCCGCTCAGTGCTTCTAGTCTGCCGAGCTGCAGACGGGCTCGTTCTTTTTCCCTGCTTCTTATTCAGTTTCGAAGCATCGCTAAGCAGGAAGCTCTTGTGCTTAGCCCTCAGACCCGAATAGACAAGAGTGGGCTCCAGCCGACCGTGGGGCTCAAGAGCTCCGAACCTGGCCTGCGGAGCAGTAGAACCTGGAGATGGGGGAGTGGTCTGGTGGGTTCTGTGCCCGTTGGGCGAATGCGAAAGGAGAGGGATGTTTCCTTGCATTCACGCTTTAGATTCCTGTTGGTCCTATAAATATGTTTTTCTGTTTATTTTAGAATTGTTATGCTAATGGGGTTTAACTCGGGTAGTCCTTTTTTTTTTTTTTTTTAATAAAAAGAAAGGGCCTTGTATTATAGGGTACAGAAACTGTGAGAGTAATTACTTTTGAATATTCCAGGTTTTCTTGTGAAGGTCAGAGTAGCTGAATTTAAGTGAAGGAGTTAAATAGACTGATGCGCCTGGACACCTGGTTCATTTTCTGAACTCTGGATTGTGCCCTAGGTTTGTTAGTTTCTGTTCAGTAATGATGCTACTAGTGTGAATGATTTAAATGTGTCACCATCACCAAACTGTGAGAATTGTAGGGAAAGGTATCAAGAACTGGCAAGTGACAGTAGGATTGGCAATGTGCATAGTAACTAATGACATGTTACCATTTTGATGAAGGTTAATGAAAGTTGACTGTGACCCTTTTCTCCAAAACTAGCACTTAACTCCATAGCTAATTACAGGATGGGTAGTGGTCTCTTTGAGCAATTGTAACATTTTTCCTTATAGAACTTCGTTAGCAGATGTAGTTTTATTTTTGTTGTTTAGGATCTTACGTTCCTGCAGTCTTTCAGACAAAAGAGGATTTGGTTGTGAGAGAAAGATTACTTAGTAAATGTTGTGCTTTCCCAACTTGTTGCAGAAATTGGGGCAATAATATACACATTTAAATGTACAAGCTGGTGTTAATGTCTGATTCACAGTTGTGTTAAGATTAAACTATCGTGGGTGGTGCCTGTGGCTGGAAGGAGTAGGGTGCTGGCCACATATGCTGGATGCGGGTTCAAACCCAGCCCTGGCCAAAACTGCAAAAAAAAAAAAAAAAGAAAAAGAAAAAAAGATTAAACTATCGGAAAGTTGTGAAATTTTAAAGGTCATAAGTCATTCTTTTTTTTTTTTTTTTTTAGATAGAGTCTTACTTTGTCACCTTTGGTGGAGTGCTGTGATGTCACAGCTCACAGCAACCTCCAGCTCTTGCATTTGGGGGATTCTCTTACCTCAGCATCCTGAATACCTGGGACTACAGGTGCCCGCCACAACGCCCGGCTATTTTTTTGTTATAGTGTGGCCGGGGCTGGGTTTGAATCCGCCACCCTTGGCATATGGGGCCAGCGCCTTACTCCTTTGAGCTACAGGCGTGGCCTCGAAGCCTGGCTATTTTTTATTGCAGTTGTCACTGCTGTTTTAGCTGGCTGGTGCCAGTTTTGAACTTGCCACTCTCTGGATATGGGACCGGTGCCCTACCCACTAAGCCACAGGTGCCGCCCCCTAAAGTCATTCTTTGATGGAATATTCTGACTATATACCACATGTTTAGAAATAATTTTTCTAGCTCTGTGCCGGTAGCTAGTTATGGCGCTAGCCATATGCACCAAGGCTGGCCGGTTCGAATCCAACCTGGGCCAGCTAAACAGCAATGACAACTGCAACAATAACAAAAAATAGCTGGGGTTGTGGCTGGTGCCTGTAGTCCCAGCTACTTGAGAGGCTGAGGCAAGAGAATCCCTTAAGCCCAAGAGTTGGAGGTTGCTGTGAGCTGTGACACCACAGTATTTTACTGAGGGTAACAAAGTGAGACTGTCTCAAAAAAAAAAAAAAAAAAAAAAAAATAGGCTGGCGCCTGTGGCTCAAGCCGCTAAGGTACCAGCTACATATACCTAAGCTGGCAGGTTCCAATCCAGCCCGGGCCTGGCAAACAACAATGATGGCTGCAACCAAAATATAGCTGGGAGTTGTGGCGGGCACCTGTAGGCCCAGCTAATTGGGAGGCTGAGGCAGGAGAATCGCTTGAGCCTAGGAGTTGGAGGTTGCTGTGAGCTATGATGCCATGGCACTCTACCCAGGCCGACAGCTTGAGGCTCTGTCTCAAAAAAAAAAAAAAAAAAAAAAAAAAATTTTTTGTTTTTTTCTGTTAGTTTCCTACAACATATTTGTCTCCTTCACTTAGGTAATTGGCCTAAGTGAATTGGCCTAATTGGCCTAAATGAATTGAGTTCATTTTACAAGTATAGCCCTGTCAATTCTGGGATTTAGAATAGCAGAGTAGGTAACTATAGGGTCTCTGAAATGTGATATTGAATCCCTGCCCCCTTCTAACTCACTGGAGTTGGGCAAATTTCCTAACCTCTAAGTCTCAGTTTCCCTCTTTGAAGTAAGAGTAAGAAATGTATGCACCTCATAGGTTTTTGTGAGATTTGGAAACATACAGAATGCCCAGTGTGTACCTGGTGTGCAGAAATTGTTCACTAAATGTGAATCACTTTTTTTTTTTTTTTTTGAGACAGTATTTGCTGCCCTCCGTAGAGTGCTGTGGCATTATAGCTCGCAGCAACCTCAGCAACCTGAAATTCTTGGGCTCAAGAGATCCTCTTGCCTCAGCCTTCCGAGTAGCTAAAGGTGCCTACCACAATGCCCAGGTAGTTTTTCAGAGATGGGGTCTCGCTCTTGCTCTGGTTGGTCTCGAACTTGTGAGCTCAAGCCATCCACCCACCTCAGCCTCCCAGAGTACAGGAATGTGCCAGTGTGTCTAGCCTTCAAGCCACTACTTTTTTTTTTTTTTTTTTTCTTGAGATAGAGTCTCAAGCTGTCACCCTGGGTAGAGTACTGTGGTGTTATAGCTCACAGCAACCTTCAACTTGGGCTCCAAGTGATCCTCTTGCTTGAGTTTTTCTATTTTTAGTAGAGACACAGTCTCGCTTTTGCTCAGGCTGGTCTCGAATTCATGAGCTTAAGCCAATTACCTGCCTAGGTCTCCCAGAGTGCTAGGATTACAGGAGTGTGTTACTGTGCCTGGCCTTTGAGCCACTACTATTTTAAAAAATGTAGCTTTGTTGGGTTACAAGTCATATAACATATAATTCACCCATTTATGCTATGTATTTCTTTCTTTCTTTTTTTTTTTAATATATATATAGAGACAGTTTCACTTTATGGCCCTTTGGTAGAGTGCTATGGCGTCACAGCTCACAGCAACCTCCAGCTCTTGGGCTTAGGTGATTCTCTTGCCTCAGCCTCTTGAGTAGCTGGGACTATAGGCGCCTGCCACAACGCCCAGCTATTTTTTTTGTTGCAGTTTGGCTGGGGCTGGGTTTGAACCCACCACCCTCGGCATATGGGGCCGGCGCCCTACTCACTGAGCCATAGGTGCCGCCCCTATGCTATATATTTTAATGGTTTTTGGTATATTACACTTAATTTTTTTTTAACAACTTGTGATTAAATAGGTTTTTAAACATATATTGTAACAAAATTTTCCTTTTAAATGATTTTTTTTTTCTTGAGACAGGGTCTCACTTTGTCACCCTTGGTATAGTGCCTTGGCATCATAGCTCACAGCAGCCTCAAACTCTGGGGTTCCTCCTCCTGAGTAGCTGGGGCTATAGGTACCCTTCATGACACCTGGCTATTTTTTAGAGACAGGATCTTGCTCTTGCTCATGCTGCTCTAGAATTCGTTAGTTCAAGTGATCCACCTGCCTTGGCCTCCCAGAGTGCTAAAATTATAGGCTTGAGCCACCTGGACTCTTTTTAAATGATTTTTAAGTGTATAATTCAGTGGCATTAATTACATTCATACTGTAGCACAGCAAATACTATTTCTAAAACTTTATTACCCTAAACAGAAACTCTGTAACCATCAATCAAGTAACTACCATTTCCGCTTTCTTCTAGCTCTTGGTATTTTTTTTTTTTTTTAAGAGACAGAGTGTTACTTTGTCGCCCTTGGTAGAGTGCTGAGGCGTCACAGCTCACAGCAATCTCCAATTCCTGGGCTTAGAGGATTCTCTTGCCTTAGCCTCCTGAGTAGCTGGGCCCACAGACGCCCGCCACAGTGCCTGGCTATTTTTTTTGTTGTTGTTGTTGCGGTTTGGCCGGGTCCAAGTTTGAACCTGCCACCCTCGGTATATGAGGCCAGTGCCCTACTCACTGAGCACAAGCCACCTGCTCCTGGTATTTTCTAATCTACTTTGTGTCTCCATGAGTTTACTTGTTCTAGGTATCACACATACTAAATAGGATCATACAATATGTGTCCTTTTTTGTGTCTGGCTTATTTCACTTAGCATAATTTCAGGGCATATTCATGTTGTATCATCCTTATATGTATCAAAATGTGTCATTCCTGTTTATGGCTTAGTGATACTCCATGGTGTGTATAGACCATATTTTGTTTATCCATTTGTCCCATTAGACACTTTTTTTTTTTTTTTTTTTGAGACAGAGTTTCCCTCTGTCCCCCTTGGTAGGTGCCATGGCGTTACAGCTCACAGTAGCCTTAAACTCCTGGGTTCAAGCCGTTCTCTTACCTCATCCTCCCAAGTAGCTGGGACTACAAGTGCCTGCCACAACGCCTGACTATTATTATTAGTTTTTTTTAGAGACAGAGTTCACTTTGTTGCCCTTGGTAGAGTGCTGTGGCATCATAGCTCACAGCAACCTCCAGCTCTTGGGCTTAGGAGATTCTCTTGCCTTAGCCTCCCAAGTAGCTAGGACTACAGGCACCCACGACAAGGCCTGGGTATTTTTTTTTTTTTTAGACAGAGCCTCAAGCTGTCACCCTGGGTAGAGTGATGTGGCATCACAGTTCACAGCAACCTCCAACTCCTGGGCTCAAGCAATTCTCCTGCCTCAACCTCCCAAGTAGCTGGGACTACAAGCGCCCACCACAACGCCTGGCTATTTTTTGGTTGTAGCCGTCATTGTTCTTTGGTGGGCCCGGGCTGGATTTGAACCTGCCAACTCAGGTGTATGTGGCTGGTGCCTTAGCCGCTTGAGCCACAGGTACCAAGCTTGCCCGGCAATTTCTTTGTTACAGTTTGGCTTGGACTGGGTTCAAACCCACCACCCACGGTATATGGGGCCGGCGCCCTACTCACTGAGCCACAGGTGCTACCCTGCCTGGCTGTTTTTTGTTGCAGTTGTCATTGTTGGTCAGCTGACCTGGCCAGGTTCAAACCTGCCAGTCTTGGTGTATGTGGTTGGTGCCATAACCACTGGGCTCCGGGCACCGAACCAGTTTTTTGAGACAGTCTCTTTAGCCCTGGCGAGAATGCTGTGGCATCATCATAGCTCACAGCAACCTCAAACTCTTGGGCTCAGGCAATCCTCTTGTCTTAGCTTTTTGAGTAGCTGGTACTGTAGGCATGAGACACCATGCCTGGTTAATTTTTATTTTATTTTTTTTTCTTGAGGCAGAGTCTCACTTGGCTACCCCTTGGCATCATAGCTCACAGCAACCTCAGACACCTGGGCTTAAGCAAGTCTCATGCCTCAGCTTCCTGAGTAGCTGGGACTATAGGTGCCGGACACAATGTCTGGCTATTTTTAGAGTCAGGGTCTTGCTGTAGCTGAGGCTGGTCTCAAACCTGTGAGCTCAGGCAGTCCACCCACCTGGACCTCCCAGAGTGTTGGGATTACAGGCGTGAGCCACTGAGTCCGGCCTCTTTTTTCTGTTTTTAGTAGAGATAGGTTCTAGCTCTTGCTCAGAGTGGTCTCAAACTCCTGAGCTCAAGTAGTCCTCCTGTTTCAGCTTTCCAAAAAGCTAGGATTATAGGCATGAGCCACTGTGCCTAGCCAACACTTGGGTATTTTTTTTACCTTTTGGCTATTGTGAGTAATACTGCTATGAATATTGGTGTACAAATATCTCTTTGAATCCCTGCTTTCTTTTTCTTTGGTTATATAGCCAGAAGTGGGATTCCTATATGGTAATTCTATGTTTTATCTTTTTGAGAAACTGTCATAACGTATGACAGTTGCATCATTTTACATTCCCACAGTAATGTATGACATCCTTGGCAACTTGTGTTATTTTCTGTTTTTTAGTGACTTTTTTTTTTTTTTTTTTTTTTTGAGACAGTCTCAGTATGTCACCCTTGGTAGACTGCCATGGTGTCACAGCTTACTGTAACCTCAAACTCTTGGGCTTAAGCAATTCTCTGGCCTCAGCCTCCCATGTGGCTGGGACTACAGGTGTCTACCACAATACCTGGCTATCTTTTTTTTCTTTGGTTGCAGTTGTCATTGTTGTTTGGCAGGCCTGGGCTGGGCTCGAACCTGCCAGCTTTTGGTGTATGTGGCTGGCACCCTACTCACTGAGCTATGGGAGCTGAGCCTTAGTGGCATTTTTTTTTTTGAGACAGAGCCTCAAGCTGTCGCTCTGGGTAGAGTGCTGTGGCATCACAGCTCACAGCAACCTCCAACTCCTGGGTTCAAGCGATTCTCCTGCCTCCGCCTCCCAAATAGTTGGGACTACATAAGGCATGCATTACCAGAGATGGCTTATATTTTATTTTATTTATTTTATGCTGTGGCGTCACAACTCACAGCAACCTCCAACTCCTAGGCTTAGGTGATTCTGTTCACTCAGCCTCCCGAGTAGATGGGCTACAGCTGCCCGCCACAAGGCCCAGCTATTTTTTGTTGTAGTTTGGCTGGGGTCAGGTTCGAACCTACCACTCTCTGTATATGGGGCTGGTGCCCTACCCACTGAGCCTCAGTCACTGCCTGTTTTATTTTACTTTTAGAGACAGAGTCTCACTTTGTCACCCTTGGAGAGTGCTGTGGCGTCACAGCTCATAGCAACCTCCAGCTCTTGGGCTTAGGCGATTCTCTTGCCTCAGCCTTTGAGTAGCTGGGACTACAGATGCCTGCCATAACGCCCAGCTATTTTTGTTGTTGTTGTTGTTGTTGCAGTTTGGCCAGAGCGGGGTTGGAACCCGCCACCCTCAGTATATGAGGCTGTCATACTACTCACTGAGCCACAGGCTCTGCCTTATTTTTTATTTTTATTTATTTATTTATTTTTGAGATAGAGTCTCACTCACAGTAAAGTGCTGTGGCTATATAGCTTACAGCACCCTCAAATTCTTGGGCTCAAGTGATCCTCCTGCCTCAGCCTCCCAAGTAGCTGGGTCTACAGGAACCCTTCACAATGCCTGGCTATTTTTTAGAGACAGGGTGTTGCTCTTGGTTAGGCTAGTCTTGAACTCCAGAGCTCAGGCGGTCTACCCACCTCAGCCTCCCAATGTGCTAGGGTTATAGGCAAGAGCCACCATGCCCGATCCATGTACAGCTTATTTCATAAAAATATTATATGTGGAGTAGAAGTCTTGCCATGTTGTTTAAGGTGGTCTTGAACTCTTGCCTTCAAGTAATCCTCTTGCTTCGGTCTCCCAGAGTGCTGAGATTATGGAAGTGAGCCAACATGCCTGTCCTCAGTCTCATCTTTTTATTAGAGTTTAAACTATCTACATTTAAAGTAAATACTGATAAAGAGGGATTTTTGCCATTTTTCTATTTGTTTCTAATATGTTTTAAAGCTTTTTTTGTCCTTCATCCCTCCCCACCCCACCCCACACCTCCCCACAAAATGCGCCCAGGGGAGAGTGCTTTGGTGTAACAGCTAAAAACAACAGAAAACAAATGTCCTTAAGTGGTTCTCTTGCCTTAGCTTCCCAAGTAGCTGAGACTAAGACTCCCACCACAATGGCCGGCTATTTTTTGTTGTTGCAGTTGCCATGGTTGTTTTAGCTGGCCCAGGTTGGGTTCGAACCCGCCAGCTTGGCGTATGTGGCTGGCACCCTACCCACTGAGATACAGGCGCTGCCTGTCCTTCATTTCTTTCTTTTATGTTTAGTTGATTTTTTGGAGTGATATTTGATTCTTTTCTCATTTTCTTATGTGTGTGTGTATATATATAATTTTTTTTTGGAAAGAATTCACTTTGTTGCCCTTGGTAGAGTGCTGTGGTGTCATAGGTCACAGCAACCTCAAACTCTTGGTCTCAAGTGATCTTCTTGCCTCGGTTTTTATTTTCCCTTTTTTTTGAGACAGACTCTCACTTTGTCACATTTGGTAGTGTCCTGGCATCACAGCTCATAGCAATGTCCAACTCATTGGCTCAAGCAGCTGGGACTACAGGTGCCCGTCACAACGCCCTGCTATTTTTAAAGATTGGGTCTCGTTTTTGCTCAGACTGGTCTTGAACCTATAAGCTCAGGGCAGTGTACCTGCCTTGGCCTCCCAGAGTGCTAGGAATACAGGCGTGAGCCACCATATCAGGCCAGTTTCAGAAGTTTTTATTTTTGTTTGGTTCTTCCATTTTTTGTTACTTTTATTTACTTGTTCATCATTTCCTGATTTTCTTTTCTTTCTTTTTTTTTTTTTTTTTGAGACAGAGCCTCAAGCTGTCGCCTTGGGTAGAGTGCCGTGGCATTACAACTCACAGCGACCTACAACTCACAGCGACCTCCAACTCCTGGGCTCAAGTAATTCTCCTGCCTCAGCCTCCCAAGTAGCTGGAACTATAGGTGCCCACCACAATGCCCAGCTATTTTTACTTTGTAGTTGTCACTGTTGTTTGTCAGGCCCAGGCTGGATTCGAACCTGCCAGCTTTGGTGTATGTGGCTGGTGCCTTAGCTGCTTGAGCTTTCGTTGCCGAGCCTTCCTGATTTTTAAAAAAACTTTTTTCCATGTAATCATTTAGTTCTTTGGATATATTTAAGACTGTATTTAAGACTGTGTCTCCCTCCATTCCCCCAACAGTCTTACTCTGTTGTCTGGGCTACAGTGTAGTGGGGCATTGGCGTCATATCTCACTGCAACCTGAAACTCCTAGGCTTAGGCAATATTTCTGCTTCAGCCTCCCAAGTAGTGGGACTTTAAGCCCATACTACTATTCCTGGCTAATTTTTCTAATTTTTTGCAGTGATGAGATCTTGCCCTTGTTCAGGCTGCTCATTAAGACAATTATTTATTTTATTTTATTTTTTTGAGACAGAGTTCCACTTTGTCACCCTTGGTAGATTGCCCTGGCGTCATAGCTCACAGCAACCTCAAACTCTTGGGCTCAAGCAATTCTCTTGCATCAGTCTCCCGAGTAGCTGGGAGTATAGGTACCTACCATATTGCCCTGCTAATTTTAGAG
Organism: Loris lydekkerianus; assembly: GCA_963574355.1. Classification (NCBI taxonomy): domain Eukaryota; kingdom Metazoa; phylum Chordata; class Mammalia; order Primates; family Lorisidae; genus Loris; species Loris lydekkerianus. The sequence goes on along the minus strand of CAUYPK010093254.1, from coordinate 37,395 downwards.
ATGAGATGTCACTCTTGCTCAGGCTGGTCTCAAATTCTTTGAGCTCAGGTGACCCACCCACTTCAGCCTCCCAGAGTGCTAGGATTATAGGTGTGAGGCACCGTGCCCTGCCTAAGACAGTTGTTTTAACGTCTATGTCTGGGTTGGGTGCTGTGGCCCACGCCTGTATTCCTAATGAGACCTTGGCTGTACTAAAAGTGACAAAATTAACTGGGCATTGTGCCTCACATCTGGAGTCTCAGCTACTTGGGAGGATGAGGATGACTCGAGTCCAGGAGTTTGAGGTTGCTATGAGCCAGGCTGATGCCATGGTACCCTACTCCAGGGCAATGGAGTGGAACTCTCTCTGCCCCTCAGTTTAGTCTGTGTCTAGTAAATTTGATGTCTGGCTTTCTCAGGTGTTGTTTCTGTTGATTTTTTTTTTTTTTTTTTTAATATGGAACACTTCACAAATTTGTGTATGATTCTTGCCCAGGGACTATGCTAATCTCTGTACCATTCCAATTTTAGTATATGTGCTGCCGAAGCAAGCACTCGTTTCTGTTGATTTATTTTGTTTCTTTGAAAGGGCCATATTTTCTGTTTGTGTTGTATATCTTGCAGGGTTTTTTTGATGTTGAAAATAGGGTATTTGACTATTATAATGTGGAAACATCGGAAGTTCAGAGTCTCCCCATTTCTCAGAGTTTACTGGTGTTTTTTGCTTTTGTTTTGTCTCTTGAAGGCTGTAGTTGTCTGATTAAGACTTCTTACAAAATATTTTTACAAAGATTGTTCCTTGTTATGTGTGATTGCTGAAAGCTGTTTCTGTAGCTTGTGTTCAGTGAATGTTTTGACCAAGATTTCCTTGAATGACAGGAGCTCAGACAAATAAAAAACTGACCAGGAAAAACAGAGAAGCAGAAAAACACGGTAAATAACCACCTCTGCCTGTCTGTGCAGTTTGCTTCTTTGCTGGAATACTTTTTTTTTTTGAGACAGAGCCTCAAGCTGTCATCCTGGATAGAGTGCTGTGGCATCACAACTCACAGCAACCTCCAACTCCTGGGCTTAAGCCATTCTCTTGCCTTAGCCTCCCAAGTAGCTGGGATCACAGGCACCCACCACAATGCCTGGCTATTTTTTGGTTTCAGTTGTCATAGTTGTTTGGCAGGCCCGGGCTGGATTCAAACCTGCCAGTTCTGGTGTCTATGGCTGGTGCCTTAGCTGCTTGAGCTACAAGTGCTGAGCCTGCTGGAACACTTTTTAAAGACCTAACTAGGAGTGGGTGAGGTGGCTCATGCCTGTAATCCCAGCCTTTGGGAGGCCGAGGTGGGTGGATTGCCTGAGGTCACAGGTTCGAGACCAGTCTGAGCCAGAGCGAGACCTTGTCTCTAAATATAGCCAGGCATTGTGGTGGGCGCCTGTAGTCCTAGCTACTTGGGAGGCTGAGGCAAGAGAATTACTTAAGCCCAAGAGTTTGAGGTTGCTGTGAGCTGTGATGCTATGGCACTCTACCGAGGGCGACAAAGTCAGACTCTGTCTCAAAAAAAACAAAAAAACAAAATACTTAACTAGGTTTGCTCTGAGCTTAGGGATTAGCCTGAGGTGAAAGCTAAGTTGTTCTCAGGTCTTACCTGATTATATATCTTCCCTGGGTGTGTGTATAGCTTTCTAAATTGTCTATCTACATGTTGCTTTGGAATGTCCTAATTTTCCAAAGAGTTTCACCCCAACTTCTCTGTACCTCTACCTATAATCTCTTGCCCCATGTTTCTGTGAGTCTATTGTCCGCTTTATAGCTTTCATTAACATTGCCTGCTGTTTTTCTGCCTGAGCTCTGAGTTAGGTTGAAATAGAGACAAGAGGCTCGGCACCTGTGGCTCAAGCCGGCTAAGGCTCCAGCCACATACACCTGACCTGGCGGGTTTGAATCCAGCCCGGGCCCACCAAACAACAATGATGGCTGCAACCAAAAAATAGCTGGGCGTTGTGGTGGGTGCCTATAGTCCCAGCGACTTGGGAGGTTGAAGCAGGAGAATCACTTGAGCCCAGGAGTTGGAGGTTGCTGTGAGCTGTGATGTCACAGCACTCTATCCAGGATGACAACTTGAGGCTCTGTCTCAAAAAAAAAAAAAAAGAAAAAGAAATAGAGACAAGAACCTAAATACCCCAGGCAGGGTAGAATAGATATATACAATAATTTGCAAACAAAATCTACTCTCCTTGTTGAGGGAAGGAGCTTTTTTAAAGTTTTGTTTTGTTTTTGGGACAGTCTTACTCTGTCACCTGAGTTAGAGCGCAGTGGTACAATTGTAGCTCACTGCTGCCGCAAACTCTTGGGCTCATCAGTCTTCTTACCCTTGTCCAGAAGATTGAGGTAGAATTCACCTGGGACTACAGGTATGAGATGATCCACCACACATGACTAATTTTTTCTTTTCCTTTTTTTTTTTTTTTTTTTGAGACAGACTTTGTCGCCCTTGGTGGAGTACAGTCAGGACACAGCTCACAGCAACCTCCAGCTTTTGGGCTTAGGCGATTCTCTTGCCTCAGCCTCCCAGGTAGCTGGGACTACAGGTGCCCGCCATAATGCCTGGGTATTTTTAGTGCAGTTTGGCCGGGGCTGGGTTCGAACCCGCCATCCTTGGTAAATGGGGCTGGTGCCTTACCCGTTGAGCCACAAGCACTGCCCCCACCCCCCCTTTTTTTGGAGATAGTCTCGCTCTATCATCTTTGGTTGAATTCTGTCATCTTTGGTTGAATGCAGTACTCATTGTAGCATAGTATAACCTCCAACTCCTGGGCTCAAGTAATACTCCTGCCTCAGCCTCTCAAGTAGTTGGGATTATGGGTGTGCACCATGACGCCTGGCTAATTTTTCTGTTTTTAGTTTAGATAGGGTCTTGCTTTTGCTCAGACTGGTCTTGAATTCCTGAGCTCAAGCAGTCCTGCCTTGGCCTCTCCTAGTGCTAGGATTACAGGTTTGAACCATAGGGCCAGCTATTTTTTTTCTAATTTTTTTAATACGTGAAGGTCTTGCTATTTTGCCCAGACTGGTCTGGAACTCCTGATCTCAAGTAATCCTCTCATCTCAGCTTCCCAAGTTGTTAGGACCTTGGACTTTTTTTCTAAAGCTTTGATGAAGTTTGTTCAGACAGTGACTGCTTTATTTCTTTTGATGTTTTTGTGGAGGAATGGAACTTAGTCTGCCATTTTCATGACCTGTGGATTGTATTTTTACTCTCTGATAGTGTCTTTTGATGTACAAAAGTTTTTAATTTTATGAAATTCACTTTATTTCTTTTGTTTGCTATGCTTCAGGTGTCATATTTAAGAAACCATTGCCAAATCCAAGGCATAAAGATTTTCCTTTTTCAGGACCTGTAATAAAGGTCCTTGAGAACTTATTAGGACTTGAATTACATGCTCATCTTTAAAGCAGTCACTATTCAGACTGGTGAGGCTGGATGATATAGTATTAGCCATGTGGCCTTGAGAAAGGGATTAATGCTAAGGTGCTGTTTCCAAAAGGAGGCACAAACGGTTGGTAGAAAAAAACTAGTAAATACTTAATTTAGCATATTGAAAAGTTTATGGTGCCTTAGAGTGCATGTTTTAATTAAAAGAGTTTTTGTTTGTTTGTTTTTGAGACAGAGTTTCACTGTGTCGCCCTCAGTAGAGACCTATGGCATCAGAGCTTGCAGCAACTTCAGAACTCTTGGGCTTAAGCAATTCTCTTGCCTCAGCCTCCCAAGTACCTGGTACTATAGGTGCCTGCCAGAACGCCTGGCTATTTTTTGTTGCAGTTGTCATTGTTTAGCTGTCCCTGGACCAGGTTCGAACCCACCAACTTTGTTGTATGTGGCTGGTGCTGTAACCCCTGTGTACAGGTGCTGAGCCAAAAGTATATTTTTCTTTTTTGTTCTTGCAGTTTTTGGCTGGGGCCGGGCTTGAACCCACCACACTCAGCTTGTGGGGTCAGCGCCCTGCTCCTTGACTCATAGGCGCTGCCCCAAAAGTGTATTTTTCTTACAATAAATATTTAAATGTTTGAGTGACCTCAAGAATTATCTCAGCTGATGTGGTCCCTGATAAGCCAAGCAGGGGGAAACTAGCCTTTAGTTCATGTTTTAAAGTATTTAATACTTATTTGGCTCAGTGCCTGTAATTGCTCAGTGGTTAGGGTGCTGTCCACATACACTGGGGCTGGTGGGTTCGAACCTGGTCTGGGCCTGCTAAACAACAATGCTAACTGCAACCAAAAATAGTCGGGCATTGTGGTGGGTGCCTGTATCCCAGCTACTTGAGAGGTTGAGATAAGAGAATCATTTGAGCCCAAGAGTTTGAGATTGCTGTGAGCTGTGATGCCACGGCATATGACTCTACCCAGGGCTATGCTTGAGACTCTTGTCTCAAAAAAAAAAAAAATAAATAAAAATAAAAAATAAAGTACTTTTTGTTGTGTTTTTTTTTTGTACAGGTACTGTTATAACCAGTGTTTGTTAGAACAAGAATCTACTTATTGGGGTTCTCTTGACATAGAAAGAAATGTGGGGGGATTCTCGATCTACTAACAGAAGAGGACCTTTTCGGTAAGTCCTGAAATTTGAATTTGAAATTGTTTTAAAAAATTGTTAATATTTTAATAAATATATAGTATAGCCTATTGGCGTACATACAGAGAGATATTTTCTTTGTACAGAAGTAGCTCTGATTTTTTTTTTTTTTTTTTTTTGAGACAGAGTCTCACTTTATCACCCTTGGTAGAGCACTGTGGCATCACAGCTCACAGCAACCTCCAACTCCTGGGTTTTTTAGGCGATTCTCTTGCCTCAGCCTCCCGAGTAGCTGGGACTGTAGGCGCCTGCCACAATGCCCAGCTATTTTTTTTGTTGTTGTTGTTACAGTTTGGCCGGGGCTGGGTTTGAACCCACCACCCTCGGTATATGGGGCTGGCGCCCTACTCACTAAGCCACAGGTGCTGCCCCTGTTTTTTTTTTTTTTTTTTTTTTCTTTTTAATCTTTTTTTTTTTTTTTAATTGTTGTTGTAGTTTTTTTGGCCGGGCCCGGGTTTGAACCCACCACCTCTGGTATATGGGGCTGGTGCCCTACTCTTTGAGCCACAGGCACCACCCCTGATTTTTTAAAAATAGAAACTTTTAAAAGTTTTTAGTCATGTCTAAAGTGATAGTGAGCCAGCATGCCAAGTATTTTATCTTACATTTTTGAAAATATTAATAATAACTTCAAGACTCTTATTTCTTTTTATCTCTTTTAGCAAAATGATACATACTTGGCTAATAAGGAAAGCTAGCATAATGTATGTAAATGCTTATAAAAGTTCCATTAATTTCACTAATTATGTCTAGAAAGTAGAGCTGTGCCTTGTCTCTGGCATGTTGATGTAGTACCAAGAAGGGTGGAGCAGATGGTAGCATTCATATGTAAATATATATATATATATATTTTTGAGACAAAGTCTCAGGCTGTCGCCCTGGTGTCACAACTCATAGCAACCTCAAACTCTTGGGCTTAAGCGATTCTCTTGTCTCAGCCTCCAAAGTAGCTGGATTATAGGCGCCTGCTGCAACACCTGGCTATTTTTTGGTTGTAGTTGTCGTTGTTTGGCAGTCTCGGACTGGATTCAAATCTGCCAGCTCGGGGTATGTGGCCAGCGCCCTAGCCACTTGAGCTACAGGCACCAAGCTCAGATGTAAATAGATTTATAGGGAGTCATAGGAAGATTTATAGGGAGTTAACTTTTTTTTTTTTGAGACAGAGTGTCATTATGTTGCCCTCCGTAAAGTGTCATGGCGTCACAGCTTACAGCAACCTCAGACTCTTGGGCTTAAGTGATCCTCTTGCCTCAGCCTCCCACATCGACTGGCTATTTTTTGTTGCAGTTGTCACTGTTGTTTAGCTGTCCTGGGCCAGTTTTGAACCTGCCAGGCTCTGTGTATGTGGCTGGCGCCGTTACCACTGTGCTACCGATGCTGAGCTGGGAGTCAATTTTTGTATAGCTAGTATAATACACAATGATGACAATTAATTTAAATATATATATTTTGGCTTGGCGCCTGTGGCTAAAGTGGCTGAGGGGCCAGCCACGTACAGCTGAGCTGGCAGGTTCGAATCCATTCCGAGCCTGCTGAACAATGACGGCTGCAACCAAAAAATAGCTGGTGTTGTGGCGGGCGCCTGTAGTCCCAGCTACTTGGGAGGTGGAGGCAGGAGACTTGCTTGAGCCCATCATTTAGAGGTTTTGAGGTTGCTGTGAGGTGTGATGCCACGGCACTCTACCCAGGGCAACAGCTTGAGGCTCTGTCTCAAAAAAAAAAAAAAAAAAAATATATATATATATATGTGTGTGTGTGTGTGTGTGTGTGTGTGTGTGTATTTTGCAGTTTGGCTCCTGTCACACAGTAGTTATGTCACCAGCGACATGCACCAAGGCTGGCAGATTCAAGCCTGTCCTGGGCCAGCTAAACAACAGTGACAACTGCAGCAAGAAAATAGCCAGGTGTTGTGGTTCAGCGCCTGTGGTCCCAGCTACTTGGGAGGCGGAGGCAGGAGAATTGCTTAAGCCCAAGAGTTGGAGGTTGCTGTGAGCTGTGACCCCACAGCATTCTACCAAGGGCGACATAATGAGACTCTGTCCCAAAAAAAGCAAATAAACAAAAATAAATATTTTACATTTAATCAATATATAAAATATATATTCATTAAAAATTATATATTCATTCAAAAACCAAAAAATATATATTTTTACATTTAATGAATATATGAAATATATATTTTACATTTACAATCAATGAAGGGCTATACAAATGTGATTTTTATGGTTTTACCTGGTACATGGCAAAGGAATCAGACCTTTAAATTTGTGCATTTAAAGGTATTAATGCTCCAATTGAAATTTCTACTTTTTTTTTTGCGAGTCAAATTTAGGAATTTTTTGTTTGGAATGGCAGTCTGCATGATTTTGTTGTTTAAATTCAACAGCTTGGCCCGTGCAGTGGCTCATACCTGTAATCCTAGTACTTGTGAGGCCGAGGCAGTAGATTGCCTGAGCTCATGGGTTTGAGACCAGCCTGAGCCAGAGCGAGACCTTGTCTCTAAAAATAGCTGGGTGTGTGGCAGGCACCTGTAATCCCAGCATACTTGAGAGGCTGAGGCAAGAGAATTGCTTAAGCCCAAGAGTTTGAGGTTGCTGTGAGCTGTGATGCCAGGGCTCTCTACTGAGGGTGGCAAAGTGAGACATGTCTCAAAAAACAAAAACAAAAACAATAGATTCTCATTCATTATTCTGAAACTTGGTGTTCTAATGAAAAATTCAGGTAGAGAACAGAGTTTAGAAGATCCATATGATGTTTAGTAAAACTAGTGTTTCATATGTGCTAAATGATAAGGATCTTTACTTTTTGCTTAGTGGTATAGAAGCAATAGTGGTAATGCTGGGGTATGTTTTCTTCCTTCAAAATACTGTGGTCTAGATTAGTGGTCAGCATATTTCAGCCCACAGCCTGTTTTTTGCAAGTGAAGTTTTATTGGAACACAGCCACACTCATTCATTTACAAATCATCCATAATTGCTTTCACACTACAATGGCAGAATTGAAAGTTGTGACAAAAACTGTGTAACTTATAAAGCCCAATACATTTGCTGTGTAGCTTTTTTTTTTTTTTTTAAGAGGCAGAGTCTCTGTCATCCTCAGTAGGGTGCCGTGGCATCACAGCTCATGGCACCTCCAGTCTTGGGCTTAGGTGATTCTCTTGCCTCAGCCTCCTGAGTAGCTGGGAGTACAGGCACTCGCCACAACACTCAGTTATTTTTTGTTGCAATTTGGCTGTGACTGGGTTCTAACCCATCACCCGCGATATATGGGGTCCGGAGCCCTACTCACTGAGCCACAGGCACTGCCTTTTTTTTTTTTTTTTTTGAGACAGAGTCTTATTATGTTACCCTCGGTAGAGTGCTTTGGTGTCACAGCTCACAGCAACCTCAGACTCTTGGGCTTAAGCATTTCTCTTGCCTCAGCCTCCCAAGTGCTGGGACTGTAGGTGCTCACCACAACGCCCAGCTATTTTTTAGTTGTAGTTGTTGTTTTAGCAGGGCTGGGCCAGGTTTGAACCTGCCAGCCCTGGTGTATGTGGCCAGCGCTCTAAGCACGGAGCTGTGGGTGCCGAGCCTCATGATCTTCAAAATTTTTCTTGGCATACTTAAGATCCTTTCATGGAACACTAGTTGGAAATCACTGCTCGAGATCTATTTGATCTTAATTTAGGAGGATAAGATAAACCTGTGGGTGTCGAGCCTCATGATCTTCAAAATTTTTCTTGGCATACTTAAGATCATTTCATGGATCACCAGTTGGAAATCACTGTTCTAGATCTATTTGATCTTAATTTAGGAGGGTAAGATAATCCTTAGGGCAGTATTCAAAGGCAATGTTGGATGTGTTCTGGTTAGAAAACATGTAGATTTAGATATTTAAGTCCTCATCCCGTGAGAATCTGATGAGGCTTAAAGTAGGCTTAAGTCTTCCTGCAAGCTGTTAGGACTAGGATGATTTTTATTTTTTACTTTTTAGGATTAAATGATTTTTAAGTATGGGAGACACTGTAGTTAGAGGTTACATCTTAGTTTTAGTGATAAATCATCTTATTTATGGAGAACATCTAAACTTACTCCTTTATGATTAACCACATAAGGCCAGGCATGGTGGCTCCCTCCTGTAATCCTAGCACTCTGGAAGGCTAAGGAAGTAGATTGCTTGAGCTCACAGGTTTGAGACCAGCCTGAGCCAGAGCGAAACCTCATCTCTGAAAATAGCCAAGTGATGTGGCTAAGTCCCAGCTACTTGGGAGGCTGAGGCAAGAGGATTGCTTGAGCCCAGGAGTTTCAGGTTGCTGTGAGTTATGATGCCACAGCGCTCTAACAAGGGAAACAAAGTAAAATTCTGTCCCCCCCCCAAAAAAAAAAAAAAATTAACCACATAGACTTAATGAAATACTTTTTTCTTTTTTTTTTTTTTTAAGATAGAGTCTCACTTTGTTTTGTCACCCTGGGTAGAGTGCTTTGAAATACAGGTCACAGCAATCTCCAACTCTTTGGGTTTGAGCAATTGCCTTGCTTCAGCCTCCTGAATAGCTGAGACTACAGGCTCCCACCACAGTGCCCAGCTAGTTTTTCTATTTTTAAGAGTTTTGTTTTTTTTTTTGAGACAGAGTCTCACTGTGTCACCCTGGTAGAGTGATGTGGCATCACAGCTCACGGCAACCTCTAATTCTTGGGCTTAAGCAATTCTCTTGCCTCAGCCTCCTGAGTAGCTGGGACTATAGGCACCTGCCACAATCCCGGCTATTTTTTTGTTGCAGTTGTCACCGTTGTTTAGCTGGCCTAGGCCTATTTCGAACCCACCAGCCTGGGTATAGGTGGCTGGCACCCTACCCACTGAGCTATGTGTGCCACCCTATTTTTAGTAGAGTGTTCTTGCTCAGGCTGGTCTCAAACTCCTGAGCTCAAGCAGTCCACCCTCCTCGGCTTCCCAGAGTGCTAGGATTACAGGTGTGAGCTATAGTGCCTGGCCTACATTACTAATGTGAATGGGAGCCAGTGGAAATCATCTGGTTCTGAAAATCCATTAAATATACCTCCTTCTAGTGTTTAAGTTAATGTTAAATTCTTATTACAGTAAGAAAAGTTTTGACATTGTTTAACTATTTCTCTTGACCTGAGTGACCCAGAGTCAGATATCCGTTGAGTTTTACTGTAGTGATACAGTCTGAGCTCAGACTATAGGGTCATAGGGTCATGGAAGGGTCATAGAAGCTGCATGTTCTGGGTGGAAAAAACTGGCTTAGTATTGATATCTGAATACTTTCGTTTTAGTGGTAAATAGCAGATGATCCTTCAGATCTTTTTTCTTTTTTTTTTTTGTTGTTGGCAGTTTTGGCCAGGGCCAGGTTTGAACCTGCCACCCTCGTTATATGAGACCAGCACCCTACTCCCTGAGCCATAGGTGCCGCCCCTTTTTTCTTTTTTTGGAGACAAATTCTCTGTTGCTCTAGGATAGAGTGCTGTTGTGACAGCCTGGCTCACAGCAACCTCACACTGAAACATTCCTCCTGCCTCAGTCACCCAGGTAGCTGGGATTACGGGTGCTTGCCATTATCCCAGTTAATTTTTTTTCTATTTTTAGTAGAAATGAAGTCTTGCTCTTGCTTAGGCTGGTCTTGAACTCCTAAGCTCAAGTAGTCTTCCTGCCTTGACCTCCGAAGAGTACTAGGATTATAGGTGTGAGCCACCACGCCTGCTGACCCTTCAGATCATTTTTATGTTTTCCTTTTTCATGTGTCCCCACTCAGAATCCCAGGTGCCTATGCCTATTTAAATTCCTTGATCTGGGCGGTGCCTGTGGCTCAGTAAGTAGGGCACCGGCCCCATATACCAAGGGTGTTGGGTTCGATCCTGACCCCAGCCAGACTGAGAAAAAAAAAAAGAACATTTAAATTCCTTGATCTGTGTCTGACAAAAGCCAAAACATATAAATGCCCTGGAACTTAGGCAAAAGGGAAGAATTTGAGTCCTATGAAAGATTCAGTCAGCTCTCGTTTATCCCTTGAGTTTTATAAAATGAGAATGTGAATGTAATACTATGCCTGTTTATTATTATTTATTTATTTATTTTTTGAGACAGTGTCTCATTTTGTTGCATTTGGTAGAGTGCCATGGCGGCACAGCTCATAGCAACCTCAAACTCTTGGCTTAAGTGATTCTTTTGCCTCAGCCTCCCAAGTGGCTAGGACTACAGGCACAAGCCATAATGCCCAGCTATTTTTTGTTGCAGTTGTCATTGTTTTAGCTGGCCTCGGCCGGGTTTGAACCCCCCAGCCTCAGTGAATGTGGCTGGTACCGTAACCACTGTGCTACGGGCGCTGAGCCCTATGCCTGTTTTCTAAATACATTTTATTACCATAGAAAATTAGCATGAGGCTTTGGAATGTGGAATATCAGCTTCTTCATTTTGGTCATAGGGATAATGCTTGAAGGCCTAATGCTCTTTCTAGGTCTCTTTCAGCATTAAGCTCCTGGATATTGTTCTTGGCTTAGATAAGACATGTGCTTTGTGGCATGATTCATTGCTGCCTTCTGTGATGCCATTGGGTAGTTATAATAGGACCCAAGTGAGAGTGCTTCTGGTGGAGCCATGATAGAACTGGGATTTAGATGTAACCAGCACTTGATGCTCAGCTGTGGAACACTGACGTGCTCCTAATGGTGATTTACAACCAATGTTTCTTCCTTTGGGGCCTGCATCCATTTTGGTTGGGTGCTGTCCTTGCTGTAGCTGTAATAAAATATTTTGGGACATTATCCTTGGGTGTATCAATGAGAAAGACACCTCCTGGAACTTACTGTAAGAAATTTACAGTGCATTGATTTTTCTGATGTATAGGAATCATCATGTTGACCTTGGAATTCTAAGTTCCCTGGCTGTAGAAAATGGAAATTTTTGTAGTGTATTGCCATTGTTAGCTTATCTGGTATTGCGGATTTTCCCTGTTGCAGGACTGGGTGAAAGCTTTTTCTGCAGCAGTCATGTTGAAAACCTTGTGTTGACTTTCCTCGTGTTCTGAAATGGGAGCATAAAAGTTTACTCCGCCACTTCGTCTTAAAATAGCAAAACTTTGCTGTTTTCTGCAGATCTAGGACCTTGTTACAGAACTCTGCCAAAAAAAAAAAAAAATGTTTACAGAAGAATGTGCTGTGATTAGAGAAGAATATGCTGGTGTGTAGATTTCAAACTCTCTGGACAATATGAATAACACTGTCTTTGTTTCTACAGTGGGAGCCAAGAAGAAAGGTTTGCTCCCGGGTGGAACAGGGATTATCCTCCTCCTCCCCTTAAGAGTCATGCTCAAGAGAGACACTCTGGCAACTTTCCTGGCAGAGATTCACTTCCCTTTGATTTCCAGGGACATTCGGGGCCTCCCTTTGTAGAGGAGCGTTCTTTCAGCTATGGAGCTAGAGATGGATCACATGGTGACTATCGAGGAGGGGAGGGACCTGGACATGATTTCAGGGGGGGAGATTTTTCATCTGATTTTCAGAGTAGGGATTCATCACAGTTGGACTTCAGGGGTAGGGACATACATTCTGGGGATTTTCGGGATAGAGAAGGACCACTTATGGACTATAGGGGTGGGGATGGTACTTCTATGGATTATAGAGGTAGAGAGACATCTCACATGAACTACAGAGACAGGGATACTCACACTGTTGACTTCAGAGGTAGGGATGCTCCTTCATCTGACTGCAGGGGCCGGGGCACTTATGATTTAGATTTTAGAGGTCGGGATGGATCCCATATAGATTTTAGGGGGAGGGATTTATCAGATTTGGATTTCAGGGCTAGAGATCATGCCCGTTCTGATTTTAGGAATAGAGATTTATCTGATTTGGACTTCAGGGACAAAGATGGAACACAGGTAGACTTTAGAGGCCGAGGTTCAGGTACTACTGATGTAGACTTTAGGGACAGGGATATACCACATTCAGATTTCAGAGGTAGACACCGGTCCAGAACTGATCAGGATTTTAGGAGCAGAGAAATGGGACCTTGTATGGAATTTAAAGATAGGGAGATGCCCCCTGTGGATCCAAATATTTTGGATTACATTCAGCCCTCTACACAAGTTAGAGAACATTCTGGTATGAATGTGAACAAGAGAGAAGAATCCACACATGAGTATACCACAGAAAGGCCTGCTTTTGGAATTCAGAAGGGAGAATTCAAGCATTCAGAAACAAGAGAAGGAGAAACAGAAGGTGTAGCCTTTGAGCATGAGTCTCCATCAGACTTTCAGAACAACCAAAGTCCAATTCAAGACCAAGATGAGTCCCAACTTCCTGGAGATAAACAGCAGAATTCAGATGCTGGTATGTTTAAAGAAGAAGGTGGTCTGGACTTTCTTGGCCAGCAAGATACTGATTACAGAAGCATGGAGTACCGTGATGTGGATCACAGGTTGCCAGGAAGCCAGATGTTTGGCTATGGCCAGAGCAAGTCTTTTCCGGAGGGCGAAACTGCCCGAGATGCCCAACAGGACCTTCAGGTATATTGATGGGATGGTTGCTTTTTCCTTTTTCGTAAGGCTTTTCTGAAGGATGAAGTCTATAGTCCAGGACCTTCAGTTCTAGAACTCTCCTTGTATAACTATTAAAAAGCAAAATTTGTATTCAGGAGTGGAAATGTAGAATAGAAATCCCTAGACAGAGAAAGGGCCCTACGGTCAGATCATATGTTGTTTAGGCCTCATTTTCTCTTCTTTTTTTTTTCTGAGACAGAGTCTTACTCTGTCACTCTTAGTAGAATGCTGTGGTGTCACAGCTCATAGCAACCTCAAACTTTTGGGCTTAAGCAATTTTCTTGCCTCAGCCTCCCAAGTAGCTGGGACTAATTGCCTGGCTATTTTTTTGTTGTAGTCGTCATTGTTCTTTGGCATGCCCGGCCTGGATTTGAACCTGCCAGCTCTGGTGCATGTGGCTGGCACCCTTAAGCTACAGGTACAGAGCCATATTTGTTTATTTTTGAGACAGAGTGTCACTTTGTTCTCCTTAGTATAGTGCTGTGGCATTATAGCTCACAGCAACCTCAAACTCTTGGACTCAAGTGATTCTCTTGCCATAGCCTCCCAGGTAGCTGGGACTATAGGTGCCTGTCACAACACCCAGCTATTTTTAGAGAGATGTGGTCTTGCTCTGGCTCCGGCTGGTCTTGAACTCAGGCAGTCCACCTGCCTTCACCTCCCAGAGTGGAAGGATTACAGGCATGAGCCACCATACTCAGCCCCCCCCTTTTTTTTTTTTGAGACGGAGCCTCATGCTGTCGCCCTGGATAGAGTGCTGTGGCATCACAGCTCACACCAACCTCCAACTGTTGGGCTAAAGCGATTCTCCTGCCTCCGCCTCCCAAGTAGCTGGGACTACAGGCACCTGTCATAATGACCGGCTAATTTTTGGTTGTAGCCATCATTTTTTTTTTTTTTTTTTTTTAATTAAATCATAGCTGTGTACATTAAGCAGCTGTCATTGTATTTTGGCAGGCCCCAGGCTGGATTCAAACCTGCCAGCTCAGGTGTACGTGGCTGGCGCCTTAGCTGCTTGAGCCACAGGCGCCAAGCCTACCCGTCCCCTTTTTATAACTTGAAATGGAGGGAAATCAGTTGGAAAAGAGATTTCTAAATGTGGAAAAATACAGATGGGTATATGATTTAGATTCAAATAGCATTTTTGACTTTGTTCTGAAATTTGTTTATTGAAGTCATTATTAATAAATTATATCTGATTTAAATTTCTTTTTTTGCTGTCCTTTTGTGAAAAAGAACCTGGTGTTTGAAAAATACAGTAGTTTTTTTTTCTGGTTATAAAAGTCCTATTGAATTTTGTCTTAATGCTCTGCTTTACAGTTGTTTTGTTTTGTTTTGTTTTGTTTTTTAGAGACAGAGTCTCATTTTGTCACCCTTGAGTGCTATGGTGTCATAGCTCACAGCAACCCCAAGCTCTTGGGCTTAGGCAGTTCTCTTGCCTTAGCCTCCCGAGTAGCTGGGATCATGTGTGCCCGCCACAACACCCCTGTATTTTTTGTTGTAGTTTGGCCAAGGCTGGGTTTGAACCCACCACCCTTGGTATATGGGGCTGGTGTCCTACTCACTGAGCCCCAGGTGCTGCCCAGTTTTTTTTTTTTTTTTTAAAGAAGACAGATTCTCACTCAGTCGCCCTGGGTAGAGTACCATGGCTCCATAGCTTACAGCAACCTCAATCTCGTGGGCTCAAGTGATCCTCTTGTCTCAGCCTCATGAGTAGCTGGGGCTATAGGAACCTACCCCAGCACTGGACTAGTGTTTTTGTTTTTGGTAGAAACAGGGTCTCGCTTTACGCAGGCTGATCTCGAACTCTTGAGCTCAGGAACTACCCACCTCGACCTCCCAGAGTGCTAGGATTACTTGCATGAGCCACCCTGCCCAGCCTCTGCTTGACAATTTTAAGACTTCTTCAGTGAGCCTTGGACTTTACACACCTGTATTCTAATGGTTTGGGGTTAATTTTTAGGATTTAGAACAATAGAGAAAATTGTAGTTTTTCATATCTTCATATAAGTCATTTTCATTTTAATCTTGAGTACTTATATTTCATGTTGAGTTTCTTTTTGCACACTAAAGTATATTTGTATAATAATTTTTTATTTTGAATTCAAGGATCAAGATTATAGAACTGGCCCAAGTGAGGAGAAACCCACTAGGCTTATTCGATTAAGTGGGGTGCCTGAAAATGCTACAAAAGAAGAGGTAAGAGGTCTATGCTCTCTTTTTGTCTTTTGGTTAATTATTAATAAAAAGTTTTCAGCTGGGCACAATGGCGTACGCATATAATGGTAGCACTTTGGGAGGTTAAGGTGGGAGGATCACTTGAGGTCAGGATTTTGAGAATAGCCTGGGCAATAAGGTAAGGCCTCATCTTAAAAAAAAAAAAAAGTAGCTGTGGGTACCGCCTGTGGCTCAAAGGAGTAGGGTGCCACCCCTATATACCTGAGGTGGCGGGTTCAAACCCAGCCCCGGCCAAAAACTGCGGGGAAAAAAAAAAAAAAAAGGTAGCTGGTTGTGGTGGTGCATGCTGGTAGTTCCAGCTACTTAGGAGGCTATTAATGGGAGGATTGCCTGAACCCTGGAGTTCAAGGCTGCCATAGTGAGCTGCATTGTGCCACACACTTCATCCTGGGTGACAGCAAGATCCTGTCTCTAAAAGACAAATTTTTTTTTTGTTCTTTAGTTTGAAAAACTGCCAAATCGGCTCAGCACCTGCAGCTTAGTGACTAGGGCACCAGCCATAAACACTGGAGCTGGCGGGTTCAAACCCATTCTGGGCCTGCCAAACAACAGTGACATCTACAACCAAAAATAGCTAGGCACTGTGGCAGGCACCTGTATTCTCTGCTACTTGCCTCTGCTGAGGCAAGAGACTCGCTTAAGCCCAAGAGTTTGAGGTTGCTGTGAGCAGTGATGCCATGGCACTCTACCAAAGTTGACATAGTAAGACTCCGTCTCAAAAACAAAAAAAACAAAAAAAACCAAAACCTACCAAATCACAGAAAGTGCAGGGAAACATACAAAGAAGTCATGTATATGCTTTGCCCAGGCTCTCTCATTGATATTTTGTATGACTATAGTACAATATCTAAAGCAGGAATTTGACTTTGGCATGTATAATACCCTGATTTCACCAGTTAAACATGTACTCACTGAGGTGAGATTTATTAAAAATTATGGAAAATGATTGCTCTTTTCAGACCTGATAATCATCCTTTAGGGCACATTATTTCTGGAGTACTTCTTCATGGATTGCAGTTTATATATAATACAGTACTAAAAATTGGAAAATGGCTCGGTGCCTGTGGCTCAAGCGGCTAAGGTGCCAGCCACATTAACACCTGACCTAAGCTGGCGGGTTCAAATCCAATCCGGGCCCGCCAAAGAACAATGAAGGCTGCAACCAAAAAATGGCTGGGTGTTGTGGCAGGTTCCTGTAGTCCCAGCTACTTGGGAGACAGAGGCAGGAGAATCACTTGAGCCCCGGAGTTGGAGATTGCTGTGAGCTGTGATGCTATGGCACTCTGCCCACGGTGACAGCTTGAGGCTCTGTCTCAAAAAAAAAAAAGACAAAAAAACCCCCCAAAAACTGAAACTGCTAAACTGTCCAATATCAAAGGATTAGCTGACTAAATTAGGGCTGAATTTATGGAAGACTTGGTCAGAATACTATAAAAGCTAACAGTGTTTAACTGTGTGGCAGACATTGTGTGATACTTACAAGCATTAGATCATTTAATTATCAGAGTATCATATGAGTGGGTACTATAAATTTAGTCAATTCAAATATTAGTTGCTGCTCTGTGGCATTGTTGTAGGTACTTTTCAGTCAATCCAAATATTAGGTGCTACTGTTAGTCACTGTTTAGGTACCATGTGATATAGCAGTGAATATTATATAGTCACTGCTTCTGTGGATTACAAAAAATGTAAGCAAAGGCTTGGAGCCGGTTGCTTATTGACTAGGGCCCAAGCTACATGCACCAGAGCTGGTGGGTTCAAACCCAGCCTGGGCCTGCCAGACAATAATGGCAATTACACAAAGAAAATAGATGGGTGTTGTGGCGGGCGCCTATAGTCCCAGCTACTTGAGAGGCTGATGCAAGAGAATCACTTAAGCCCAAGAGTTTGAGGTTGGGCGGTGCCTGTGGCTCAAGGAGTAGGGTGCCGGTCCCATATATCAGATGTGGTGGGTTCAAACCTGGCCCTGGCCAAAAACTGCAAAAAAAAAAAACCCAAAAAAACAGAGTTCGAGGTTGCTGTGAGCTATGATGCTACAGCACTCTACCAAAGGTGGCATAGTGAGACTCTCTCAAAAAAAAAAAAAAAGGAAGCAAAAATTAGGTGGTAATCTCAGGTAGTGATAAATGCTCTGTTAAAAGCTAAAGTAGAGGTTTAGTGTGTCTCTGAGAAAGGTATTTGAGCCCAAGCCTGAATATAATGATAGAATAGTCCATTTGAAGATTGGGAAATGAACTAATGAGGCTGAGGGTGTTCTTGCTAAGGTAGTACCATGATCCTGTACTGTTATGAGTTCCGTGCATATTTATTTATTTTTTTTTTAGACAGAGCTTCAAGCTGTCACCTCAGGTAGAGTGCAGTGGCGTCACGGCTCATAGCAACCTCCACTCTTGGCCTTAAGTGATTCTCTTGCCTCAGCCTCCCAAATAACTGGGACTATAGGCGCCTGCCACAATGCCTGGCTATTTTTTGGTTGCACCCATCATTGTTGTTTGGTGGGCCCAGGCTGGGTTTGAACCTGACAGCTCAGGTGTATGTGGGTAGCGCCTTAGCCGCTTGAGCCATAGGCGCTGAGCCCATAATTTTATTTATTTATTTATTTATTTTGAGGCCAAGTCTCACTTTCTTGCCCTTGGTAGAGTGCTGTGGTGTTACAACTCCCAGCAACCTCCAGCTCTTGGGTTTAGGCAATTCTCTTGCCTCAGCTTTCCAAGTAGCTGGGCCTACAGGCGCCCACCACAACACCTGGCTATTTTTTTGTTGCAGTTTGGCTGGGGCTGGGTTCGAACCCTCCACCTTTGTATATGGGACCGGTGCCCTACTCACTGAGCCACTAATTTTATGTTCAACAGATGAAAAATTGCATACGAGCTTATATAGGAAGTGATTAGGAGGCTTAGGATCTAATGTCAGAGTTTGAGCTCTTTTTTTTTTTTTTGAGACAGTCTATGTGCCCTGGGTAGAGTACCGTAGCATAATAGCTCACAGCAACCTCAAACTCTATAAGACTCAAGTGATCCTCTTTCCCTAGCCTCCCAAGTAACTGGGACTACAGGTGGCTGACTAATTTTAGAGACAGGGTCACACTCTGGCTCAGGTTGGTCTCAAAATCCTGTGCTCAGGCAATCCACCTGCGTTGGCCTCCCAGAGGGCTATGATTAGAGGTGTGAGCGAGCCACTGTGTTCAGCCTAGTTTGAGCTCTTACAGGTTCTCTTACATACTTGAGAATTTTCGCTCTCATTCAACATTTTTTTTTGGCCTGGGCTGGGTTTGAACCCACAGCCTCTGGCATATGGGACCAGTGCCCTACTCCCTTGAGCCACAGGCACCGCCCTCATTTAACATTTTTTGAATGAGAATAATTATGTTCTCATCCAACAGTTTTTGAATGCCCAGAGTGTTAATTTTGCCTTTATAAATAAAGCAAACTAATCATAGCTTTAAATTATGTAGAATAAAAAACAGTAGGGAAAATGCAGTGTTTGCTGTTTGACTGTGATTTGTATCATTAATAGAAGTACCATATTCTTGCAGATTCTTAATGCCTTTCAGACTCCTGATGGCATGCCTGTCAAGAACTTGGAGTTGAAGCAGCATAACACAGGTGAGTTTCTTCACATGCAAGTGGCCTTGGGTTAGGAAGGGTCTTTGTCAGATCTCTACATCATTGCATCATGTGCTACCCAAAATTTTTTTTAAGAAATCACAAATAAGATTTCCAGAAGCTTCCTGTTGGTGCCTTCAAATAACAACCAGCTTTAGTCTTAGCTGTGGTTCTTTGTGGATGTTTGTCCACTCGTGGGCGATGAGGATGCATGTTCCAGTTCTTCTGAATGCCTATCAGATATAAAGTGAGTGTTGCAGCAATTATCCCTGAATGTATTTTAAATAATTAAATTATTCTTGCTATTTATGTTCTTCATGGTGGTGGAATGTTTACATTTGAGACTGGTAGGATTTAATAAACTTTTTCTGTATGTAAAATTTTACATTTCATTGCTTAGAGTGAAATTTATGACTTTCTAGAAAAATTGTACAAATTAGTTGTTTCTTGAATTTAAAGTCTTATTCTGAGAATGGAGTTCTGCATCAGCCATTTTGTTGAAATCCATAAATAGATCCAGAAGAGCTTTATCTTTGACATCTGTTCTGTGGTTTAAAATGCAGATTAAACTTTTCAGAGTATCCTCATAGTTGCGTGTCAGAGTGCCAAGTTCATTCAGTTCTTTAAATTTTGCTTTAGAAAAAGTAGTCAGGGTGGCGCCTGTAGCTCAGCAGGTAGGGCCCCGGCCACGTACACCGAAGCTGGAGGGTTTGATCCCAGCCCAGGCCAGCTAAACTACAATGATAACTGCAACAACAACATAAAAAATAGCTGGATGTAGGGCAGTGCCTGTGGCTCAGTGAGTAGGGTGCTGGTCCCATATACTGAGGGTGGCGGGTTCGAACCCAGCCCGTCCAAACTGCAGCAAAAAAATAGCTGGGCATTGTGGTGGGTGCCTGTAGTCCCAGCTACTTGGGAGGCTGAGGCAAGAGAATTGCCTAAGCCTACGAGCTGGAGGTTGCTGTGAGCTGTGATGCCACAGTACTTTACTGAGGACAAAAACCTGATAGTCTGTCTCTTAAAAAAAAAAAAAAAAAAAAAAAAGGCTGAGCATTGTGGTGGGCTTCTGTAGTCCCTTCTACTTGGGAGGCTGAGACAAGAAAATTGCTTAAGCCCAAGAGTTGGAGGTTGCTGTGAGCTGTGACGTGATGGCACTCTACCAAGGGTAACATAGTGAGACTCTGTCTAAAAAAAAAAAAAAAGAAAAGAAAGAAACAAAATGCCAAGCACTCAAGGTTTTGACTAATATTTTTAGGACTACATAATAAGAAATGATTTAGGGCAGCACACCTGTGGCTCAGTGAGTAGAGCACTGCTCCCATATACTGAGGGTGGTGGGTTCAAACTCGGCCCCAGCCAAACTGCAACAAAAAATAGCTGGGCGTTGTGGTGGGCCTCTGTGGTCCCATCTACTTGGGAGGGTGAGGCAAGAGAATTTCCTAAGTCCAAGAGCTGGAGATTGCTGTGAGCTGTGACACTATGGTGCTCAACTGAGGGTGACAAAGTGAGACTCTTTCTCTAAAAAAAAAAATAAAATAAAGGTGGTTTTTAAGTGACCTATTTTGTAGAATTTTAAATTGAAAAAAGTAGACCATTAATCTTTTAATAGAACTTATAATTTAGTAATTTAAAGATATCTTCAAGTAAGAGCTTATCATGTTTTTGAGTATATAATTTTAAACAGTTTGCCAATGGAAAAAATTTTAGAATTACTAGATAACTTCCTCTTCAAATTGGTCTTGCAAAAGAGACTAACTCACAAAAGTAAAATTTTATGTTTTAAAGAATAGGATATTTGTGTTAAGTTGGAAATAATTTTTTTTTTTTGTAATTTGAGAACAAAGAAATATTAACAGAAAGCTAATTATTTCTTTGTTTTAAAAATACCCCTGGGCAATGAGTAGGACGCCAGCCCCATATACCTAGGTGGCAGGTTTGAACCTGGCCACGGCCAAACTGCAACCAAAAATAGCTGGGTGTTGGGTAGGGCGCCTGTATAAAATGGCTGGGTGTTGGGTCGGGTGCTTGTAGTCCCAGAGGCTGGCGGTTGCTGTGAGCTATGATGCTATTGCACTCCACCAACGGCGACAAAGTGAATCTATGTCTCTAAATAAAAGAAAAAAAAAAGTAAAAAAAAAAAAAAAAGACAACTGAACCTGACTTTGTGGAAACATGACTAAGAGCAGTTAGGTTGTTTTTGTAAGTTGCTTTTGTTACATTTATCTTTTGCATGTGTCTCATATATGCTTTCTTTGGGAAGTAAAGAGAATTTACAGACTGGAGATGCTTTTTAACACACAGGATAACAATCTCAGCTTCAATCTTGTTTAATGAACTGTGCTTTCATTAACTGTTGATATATTTAGGAAAGAAGAGCTATCTTTTTTTTTTTTCCTGAGACAGAGTCTCACTGCATTGCCCTCAGTAGGGTACTGTGGCATTACAGCTCACAGCAACCTCAAACTCTTGGGCTTAAGCGATTCTCTTGCCTCAGCCTCTCAAGTATGTGGGACTACAGACGCCCACTACATTGCCCAGCTATTTTTTTGTTGTAGTTGCCATTGTTATTTGGCAGGCCCAGGCTGGGTTTGAAGCTGTCAGCCCCTGTGTATGTGGCTGGTGCCTTAGCTGCTGAGCTGCAGGCACCGAGCCAGGAAAGAAGAGATGTCTTAATGTTTAAATAACAGCAATTCAAACTCTTTGGTTTCTTTAGTACTTATTGACTTTTTTTTTGTTTTTAACTTTCTAATTATATTGTCAGATTTGTCAGCAGAGTAAAAATTGTTTTAAAGTATAGAGTTCAAAGAGGAAGTTCTTATATTTATTGACTGTTATAACGATTAGGATCGTAATTGGCAGACCAAAGACATTGATACATGTGTGAATTCACTCAGGACAGTTTTAAAAAAAAAAGAACAAATCCAGGGTGGCACTTGTCGCTCAGTGGGCGCCGGCCCCTTATACCGAGGGTGGCAGGTTCTTACCTGGCCTTGGCTAAACTGCAACAAAAAATGGCCGGGTGTTGTGGTGGATGTCTGTAGTCCCAGCTACTCAGGAGGCTGAGGCAAGAGAATCTCCTAAGCCCAGGACTTGGAGGTTGCTGTGAACTGTGATGCCATAGCACTCTACCGAGGGCGATAAAGTGAGACTCTGTCTCTAAAAAAACAAAAAAACACAAACAAACCAAAAAAACACCTTTCAGGGCAGGCATGGTGGCTCATACCTGTAATCCCAGCACTCTGGCAGGCGGAGGTGTGTGGGTGGACTACCTGAGCTCATGGGTTTGAGAGCAGCCTGAGCAAGAGCGAGACCTTGTCTCTAAAGATAGCCAGGTGTTGTGGGGACTGCTGTAGTCCCAGCTTCTTGGGAGGCTGAGGCAAAAGAATCACTTGAGCCCAAGAGTAATAGGTTGCTGTGAGCTATGACGCTATGGCACTCTACCCAGGGTGACAAAGTGAGACTGTAAATGCAATCTTTTCTTAGCATTTTATTGTATTATGTGGTAGTATATTTAACATAGATGCACAGTTCTTATTAATGAAAGGATTGGACGACTATTTCCATGTTGTCTATATTACATTTCTGTGTGACAAGTAGAATGAGCTTCAGAAAAATATCAGTCAGATCATGTTACTCCTATGTGTGAAACTCTCTGATGGCTTTCCATCTTACTTGGAAGAAATCCCCAACTCCTTGTTTTGTCTTACAAAGCCCTGCATAAGCTGGCCATTGGTTGTTTTCTGATCTCATCCTATACTGGTTTCCACCTCTTTTATTTTGGTGTAGTCACTAAGCTTTTCTATAGTTGTTGGCCAATACACACTTCTTCCTCTGTCTGGGCCTTTGCACTCTTCTTCCCTCTGATCCTCATTTGTCTTGGGGGGTGGGAGGGGAAGTTAGTTCTTAGCTTCATTTTCACTCTCTGAGGCCTTGTCTAAATCATTAGTCATTTTCATCATATCCTTGTTTGTTGGCATTGGATCTATCACTGCTATTTTTCTTAGTGGTTTTGTATATCCTATTTCTCTCATTAGAGAGTTAGCTCCATGACAGCAGGAGCCAGGACTTTTTTGTTTCCTCCTGTTCCTGGTATTTGACACTTAGTAGGTTTCTGGTATGCATGGAATGGATAAGTATCTATGATGTATGTGGATAGCCGGGTATTGTGGCGGGTTTCTGTAGTCCCAGCTACTTGGGAGGCTGTCTGGTGAGGAACGTGTAGGTTTCATAGTGGTACAGTTCAGGACTTAACGTATCTCCTGAAGAGTATATGTTGGAACCATCAGATGCTTTCAGAATTTTAACATTTACGTAATAAAAGATCATATGTGATAGCCAGGTCTGGGTGATGTGTGCTTGTAATTCCAGTTGCACGGGACACTAAGGCAGGGGGATTGTCTTAGCCCAGGAGTTTGAGGCCAGCCTGGGTAACATATTGAGATTCCATCTCTTAAAAAAGTCATATGCAGGGTGGGCATGGTGGCTCACACCTGTAATCCTAGTACTTGGAGGCTGAGGCGGGTGGATTGTTTAAGCTCAGGACTTTGAGACCAACCTGAGCAAGAGTGAGAACTTGTCTCTACCAAAAATAGAAAAATTATGAGCGGGGTGCAGTGGCTTACACCTATAATCCCAGCACTTGGTAAGCTAAGGCAGGTTGATTGCATGAGCTCAGAGGTTCGAGACTAGCCTCATCCAGAGCAACACCTTGTCTCTAAAAATAGCTGAGTATTGTGGTGGGTGTCTATAGTCCCAGCTACTTTGGAGGCTGAGGTAAGAGAATCACTTTCTTTTTTCTTTCTCTTTTTTTTTTCCTTTCTTTCTCTTTTTTTTCCCTTTCTTCTTTCCTTTTCCTTTTCCTTTTTCCTTTCCTTTCCTTTTTCCTTTCCTTTTTCCTTTCCTTTTTCCTTTCCTTTTTCCTTTCCTTTTTCCTTTCCTTTTTCCTTTCCTTTCCTTTTTGTAGAGACAGAGTCTCACTTTACACAGCAACTTCCAGCTCTTGGGCTTACGCGATTCTCTTGCCTCAGCATTCTGAGCAACTGGAACTACCATCGTCTGCCACAACGCCTGGCTTCTTTTGCTTTTTTTTTTTTGGAGACAGAGTCTCACTTTATCACCCTTGGTAGAGTGCCATGGTGTCACACCTGGCAGCAACCTCCAACTCTTGGGCTTACGCAATTCTCTTGCTTTAGTCTCCTAAGTAGCTAGGACAACAGGCGCCTGCCAGAATGCCCAGCTGTTTTTTTATTGCACTTTGGCAGGGGCCAGGTTCAAACCCGCCACCCTCAGCATGTGGGGCTGGTGCCCTACCTACTGAGCCACAGGCGCCGCCCAAGAGAATCACTTTAGCCCAAGAGTTTGAGGCTACGGCACTTTACCAAGTGTGACAAAGTGAGACTCTTGTCTCAAAAAAAAAAAAATTAAAAAAAAATTGCAGCTTGGCGCCTGTAGCTCAGCAGCTAAGATGCCTGCCACATGCACCAGGGCTAGCAGGTTTCAACCTGGCCTGGGGCCTGCTGAACAATGACAACTGTAACAAAAAGGTGGCCAGGGGCTCCGTGCTGTATTACAGAGGTTACGGTGCCAGACACATACACTGAAGTTGGTGGGTTTGAACCCGGCCCGGGCCAGTTAACCAGCAATGACAACTGCAGTAAAAAATGGCTGGCGTTTGTGGGGGCGCCTATAGTCCCAGCTACTTGGGAGGGTGAGACAAGAGAATTGCTTATACCCAAGAGTTTGAGGTTGCTGTGAGCTGTGATGCCACGGCACTCTACCCAGGGACAGCTTGAGACTCTTGTTTTCAAAAAAAAAAAAGTGGGGCTGGTGCCTGTGGCTCAGTGAGTAGGGTGCTGCGTTCAAACCCAGCCTCCATCAAAAAACTGCAAAAAAAAAAAAAAAAAAAAAAGTCTCCGGGCGTTGTGGTGGGGCACTTGTGGTTCCAGCTGCTTGGGAGGCTGAGGCAAGAGAATTGCCTAAGCCTGGGAATTTGAAGTTGCTGTGAACTTTGAAGCCATGGCACTTTACCAAGGGTGACACTGTGAGACTCTGTCTCAAAAAAAAAAAAATTACCTGCACATTTGTGGTAGATGTCTGTAGTCCCAGCTACTCAGGAAGCCGAGGTGATAAGATCATTTGAGTCTAAGTTTGAGGTTGCTGTGATGCCAGGGCACTCTACCTATGGCAGAGTGAGACTCTTGTCTTTTAAAAGAAAAATATCATGGGGGGCGCCTGTGGCTCAAAGGAGTAGGGCGCAGGTTCAAACCCAGCCTTGGCCAAAAACTGCAAAAAAAGAAAAATATCATGGCTGGTCATGGTGACTTACGCTTATAATCCTAGCACTCTGGGAGGCTGAGTCAGGGGGATACCTTGAGCTCATGGGTTGCTCAGGTTTGCTTTAAGCCTGAGCAAAAAGCAAGAACCCTGTCTCTACTAAAAACAGAGAAACTAAGGCATACGGATTGCTTGAGCCTGAGTTGGAGGTTGCTGTGAGCTGTGATGCCTTGGTACACTACCTAGGGTGATAGCTTGAGACTCTGTCTCAAAAAAAAAAAAAAAAATTACATGCAAATCTCAGTGGAAAGAATAACTTGTATAAATGAAAAATGGTAGTCACCATTTTGGGCTGGTTGATGCCCACAGAGATCATATAGGATGGATATTACTCATAGAGGATGATTGTGGGGATAGAGTCTATCCTTTTAGTTGATGTAATCGGGAGCTGGTCTGTGATAGAAGATTAACAACTGTTCACTGATTCTAGTTATGTATTAATTTAATTCATTTTGCCTTAGAGCTTGCAAGTACAGGGTCACAACTTTCATCTAGACCTGTAGGGCTAAATGAATTTATGAATTTTTCAGGTTATAGAAATGTAATGTACATAGATCATATTTAAATTATATCCCCCAGGGAGATGTGTATTCAGACATAATGCTTTTGCAAAATGTATGCATATTCTCACTAACACCAAATAAAGAAGCTAAGATATTTAAGGGATTTGTGGATTTTGGAATTATATAATAGATAAGGGATTGTGGACCTACGGATATTATATATATGTGAACTTTTCATTTGCCATTTGTAGTACCATTATAATATTGTTAATTGTAAATTACCTTGAGTAATTTAAAATATCTTTTGGTGACTTTTCCAATTAACTGTGATAGACACACACACACAGTCAATAGAATATTTTTCAGCAATAAAAATGAAACTATGCACTTAGGTAACAACATGGATACAAAGGTATTATGGTGAAAGTACATAACTAGACTCAAAAGGAGATATATACTGATGCTGTGAGAAGGAATGAAATGCTGATATGTGCTACAACTTGGATGAACCTTGAAAACATAAGAAGCCAAACACAAAAGACCACATATTGTATGATTTCATTTGTATGAAACCTCCAAAGTAGGCATATATCCATAGAGACAGCAAGCAAATTGGTGGTTGCCCTGGGGTGGGGGAATGGGTGGTAACCTTTTTTTTTTTTTTTAAGACAGAGCCTCAAACTGTTGCCCTGGGTAGAGTTCTGAGGTATCATAGCTCACAGCAACCTCCAACTCCTGGGCTCAAGTGATTCTCCTGCCTCTATCTCCCAAGTAGCTGGGACTACAGAAGCCCGCCACAATGCCCGGCTATGTTTTTTTTGCAGTTTTTGGCTGGGGCTGGGTTTGAACCCGCCACCTCTGGCATATGGGGCTGCCGCCCTAACCCCTTTAAGCTACAGACACCGCCCCGGGAGGTAACTTCTTAATGGGTATGGAGTTTTCTTTTGGGTTGATAAAAATGTTCGAGAATTGGGTAGTGGTGAAGGTTGCAAAACATTGTGAAGTAATTAATATTACCAAATTCTACACCTTAAAATGGTACATTTTATGTATATTTGATTATAATTTTTTAAAAAAGGCTACATAGTATATGATTCCACTTATATGACACCTTTGCAAAGGCAGAATTTTGTGAAAGAAAATAATGGTTGCCACAGTATTGGGGAAGAGTTGACTATAAAGTAGAAGAATGAATGAATTTTGAGGCATAATGAAACTGTTGTATATCTTGATTGTGGTAGTGATCTATCAATGTTAAGTTCACTGTAGTTGTTAATTACCAGGGTTCGTTGTTTTTTATTTTCTTTCTTTCATTTTTTAAAATCTTTCCTAGTAGGGGACGCCTGTAGCTCAGAGGGTAGGTCGGGGGCCACATAAACCGATGCTGGTGGGTTTGAGCCTGGGCCAGCTAAAACAATGACAACTGCAATCAAAAAAATAGCCGGGTGTTGTGGCGGATGCCTGTAGTTCCAGCTACTTAGGAGGCTGAGGCAAGAGAATTGGAAGAGTTTGAGATTGCTGTGAGCTGTGATGCCATAGCACTCTACCCAGGGCAACAGCTTGAGATTCTCAAAAAAAAAAAAAAAAAAATCTTTCCTAGCCAGCTGGCCATCAGGGATACTGTGGTTATTTCAGAGAACATTTTTATTCTTAGAAAATTCATACTGAAGTTTCAGAAGTAAAGGACCATGATAAGTGCCATTTTCTCTCATGGCTTAGAAAAATATTTGATCTTTGTGGAGAAGGGAGGAAGAGAGTAATGATAAAGTAGATGGGTCAAAATGTTACCAGTAGTTGGAATTGGGTTAAGGGTATGTGAGTGCTTTTGTTGTTTGTTTTTGAGACAGAGTCTCACTTTATCGCCCTTGGTAGAGTGTTGTGGCATCATAGTTCACAGAAACCTCCAACTCCTGGGCTTAGGTGATTCTGTTGCTTCAGCGTCCTGAGCAGCTGGGACTACAGGCACCTGCCACAATGCCCGGCTATTTTTTGTTGCAGTTTGGCCAGGGCTGGGTTCCAATCTGCCAATCTCGGTATATGGGGCTGGCACTCTACTCACTGAGCGATAGGTGCCGCCCAGTATATGAGTGTTTTCCCTTGCAAGTTTTTTATAACTTGCAAATTATTTCTATTTTTGTATTTTTGTATTTATTTATTTATTTATTTGAGACAGAGTCTTACTGTGTTGCCCTCGGTAGAGTGCTGTGATGTAACAGCTCACAGCAACCTCAAACTCTTGGGCTTAAGTGATTCTCTTGCTTCAGCCTCCCAAGTAGCTGGGACTACAGGTGCCCACTACAATGCTCGGCTATTTTTTGGTTGCAGTTGTCATTATTGTTTAGCAGGGCTGGGCTGAGCTCGAACCTGCCAGGTTCAGTGTAAGTGGCTGGTGCCCTACTCAATCAGCTATGGGTGCTGAGTCTTTATTTATTTATTTTTGCAAATTATTTCTAATAAAAAAATTGCAAAACTGACAAAGCTGATTTCTTTTTAAATGATCAGCAGAAACCCTGTACACTGAAGACTACAATGAATAGCTTCTGTCAGCGAGTAAACTAAAGAGCAGTGGTTCTCATAGTGGATCCTGGACCAGTATCATCATCAACATCTAGGAACTTGTTAGATATCAAGTTTCTCAGGCCCTATCATAAACCTACTAAATTGGAAACTGGGGTGGGGCTGAGTATTCTGTTCTTTGTTTAACAAGTCTTCTAGATGATGCTGATGTGCCTGGAGGACCATGGCACTAGTTTAACTGACTGCCCATCAGCTCAGGTGTATGTGGCTTGAGCCACAGGTGCCGCGCCTAGATTTTTTTTAAATTACTGTTTCATTAACTAGTTTCACAAAGTTAGACGATTACTAAGGTGGTATTAGTAGCAAGAAACAGTATCTTGGTTGATTCTATCAGTGTTCACGTTGTGAATTGGTACTTTCTGTGGTCGTAGGAAGGAAATTTCTTCTGGGGAAGTGAGCTTTTGCAGTGATCTTGTCACTTGGTTTACTGCTGAAAGTGATCTATCAGAGACTCTGTACCCTCAGCATTTCTTAAGAGTAACAGGCTAGGCTTGGCTCCTATGGCTCAAGTGGCTAAGACGCCAGCCATATACACCTGAGCTGGTGGGTTCGAATCCAGCCCGGGCCCACCAAACAACAATGATGACTGCAACCAAAAAAAGTAGCCGGGTGTTGTGGTGGACACCTGTAGTCCCAGCTACTTGGGAGGCGGAGGCAGGAGAATTGCTTGAGCCCAGGAGTTAGAGGTTGCTGTGAGCTGTGATGTCACGGCACTATACTCAGGGAACAGCTTGAGGCTCTGTCTCAAAAAAAAAAAAGTAACAGGCTGGGCTCAGCGCCTATAGTTCAGTGGTTATGGGTGCCAGCCATATATACCGAGGCTGGCTGGTTCAAACCTGGCCCAGGCCTGCTAAACAACAATGACAGGTACAACAACAACAACAACAATAGCTGGGCATTGTGGCTGGTGCCTGTAGTCCCAGCTTCTTGGGAGGCTGAGGCAAGACAATCATTTAAGCCCAATAGTTTGAAGTTGCTGTGATCTGCAATGCCATGGATAGTGAGACTCTGTCAGAAAAAAAAAAAAAAAAGTAATAGGCTCATGTCCTTTCATTATTCACAGTTGAAAAAGTTTGAATCCTTACCTCTGTGTTGATAAAACAGAAGTGACCCCCCCCTTTTTTTTTTGAGACAGAGTCTCAAGCTGTCACCCTGGGTGGAGTGCTATGCTGTCATAGCTCACAGCAACTCACAGCAAACTCCTGGGCTTAAGTGATTCTCTTGCCTCAGCCTCCCAAGTAGCTGGGGCTACAGGTGCCTGCTACAATGCCCAGCTATTATTATTTTTGTTGTCGTCGTTGTTGTCGTTGTTAGGCAGACCCCAGCTGGATTCGAACTCGCCAGCTCTGGTGTACGTGGCTGGTGCCCTAGCTGCTTGAGCTACAGGTGCTGAGCCCAAAAGTGCCTTTTTTAAGAAAAATCCTCCTAGTTAAAAGAGCCCACATGGAGACTCCTGAGGGAGTTCTTCAGTTGTTTCCCCCCTCCCAGAAGCTCTGGTGCTTTTTATTTCTTCTAAAGAAGTTAGTATTCTTTTCTAACCTCCAATAAAAGTCCTGTCTTACCACTGGGGGGGAGGGAGGGGGAAGGAAAAATCCAGAGAGGATCTTTCAATTTAGGGGTAAAAATCCATTGCGAAGTTGGAGAATTGACACTGATGATATAAAATATGCATAATTTCTGGTATCCCAAGTGTAGTAGCTGAAGACAAAATGGCTTAACATCATTTAAAAAAAATTATAGCTGAAAAGTGCAAATAACATTTTGCTGTGTTTTTGTTATTTATAGAATAGACAAGTAAATACTTAATTTCTTAGAGAAAAACTAACCATATAGGCTGATTGGCAAATAACCATGTTTACTTACCACATCTCTAAAACTGCAGAAGGTCTTGTTTTTAACTAAGAGTCTTATTAGGTTTGGTACATTTAGGGGAGGATATTTACAGATGAACCTTAAGGAAAGATGGTTGAGCTTCAAAAAATAAAAAAATAAGAGGCTCGGAGCCTGTGGCTCAAGTGGCTAAGGCCACAGCCACATACACCTGAGCTGGCGGGTTCGAATCCAGCTTGGTCTGCCAAACAATGAAGGCTGTAACCAAAAAAATAGCTGGGTGTTGTGGCAGGTGCCTGTAGTCCCAGCTACTTGGAAGGCAGAGGCAGGAGAATCGCTTGAGCCCAGGAGTTGGAGGTTGCTGTGAGCTGTGATGCCATGGCACTCTACCCAGGCCGACAGCTTGAGGCTCTGTCTCAAAAAAAAAAAAAAAAAAAAAAACATCTAAGAAGCCAACAGGTACTTTTCCTTGTTGTCTAGTCTTAGGAGGCCCTTTGGCTGGAGGGATCAGTGAGCGTGGGGAGAGGTCCTGGAACTAAGGTTAATTTTAGTTATTTTTTGGAATGACATGGGATTTGGCTTATATATTTCATTTTTAAAAATGTCTCACTCCAGAGACTTTGAATAGAAAGTTCTCTTCCAGGAAGTGTGAGTGTTGTGACACGTTTATTTTAAGGGATTACCTCTCTTACTTGTATGATAGATTACCTTAGTATAGAACCTGGCAATAGAAAACTTGACTAAGTACCTTGGGAAGAGACATGAACAAGTTATCTCTGATTGTGACGTATTTTAAATATATTGGGTGATACGGTGTTTACTGCAGAATAGGGACTCACTGACTCTTGGAAGAGTGATGATGAGGTCCCTATAGACTGTTGGAACAAAGTGGTACTCAGGTTCCATTCTAAGGGAAGTTTCAGGTTTAGTTCTGTCAGCTAGTGAAGGAACAGGTGGCCTAACAAAGTAGAAATGTCTTCTCAGGATTTGAATTGGACTAGTCACTTTCCAGGTTTGTTGCTAGCTACAAAGTGGAATCTTGGTATTGCTTTGGAAGCAAGACTTTAAGATTTAACTGGTTTAACTTAACCTTATTCTTTTGGGTAGTTAGCTTTCCTGACACATACAGTGTAGCTTACTTTTTGTCCTGGAAACAAACTCATTCTTCAGTTTGAGCTCCTTTGTTGAAATGCCTTAAGTTAGCAAGGATATCTAGTGGTAGTTTGTAGCCCTAGTGGGGAAGTTTTAATATTATTATTGGCTTTTATTGGGCTCCCTGTATGCTATGAGGTTCCCTGAGGTTTTGGGGGTACAGAATCTGATTCTAGAACGGGACATGTTCACAGTGCAAGGCATCTGTTTATTCATAACTGAGGACCAGATTGGTCTTTGCTCACCTGCCTACCTAGAGATAGAACAGATAGCTCTTCCCAGAGGATAGCATGATAATGTTGAGCAAATACTTTAATCTGTTTTTCTACTGATATTTTTTTTTAGATGGACTCTCAAGCTGTCGCCCTAGGTAGAGTGCCATGATGTCATAGCTCACAGCAACCTCTAACTCTTAGGCTCATGTGATCTTCTTGCCTCAGTTTTTTTATTTTTATTTTATTTTTTATTCTTTTAAGAGGCTCACTTTGTCGCCCTCCATAGAGTCCTGTAGCGTCATAGCTCACAGTTACCTCCAACTCCTGGGCTTAGGTGATTCTCTTGCCTCAGCCTCCCAAGTAGCTGGAACTACAGACGCCCGCCACAACGCCCAGCTATTATATTATTTTGTTGCAGTTTGGCTGGGTCCTGGTTTAAACCTACCACCCTCGGTATATGGGGCTGGCGCCCTACTCACTGGCGCCAGTTTTTTAATTTTTAGTAGAAATGGGGTCTTGCTTTTGCTCACGCTGGTCTGGAATTCGTGAGCTCAAGCAATTTACCTTTCTTGGCCTTTCAGAGTGCTAGGATTATAGGTGTGAGCCACCCGGCCTTTACTGATATTCTTAAATTATAGCCTATTTTAGAGGATAGAGTGTTTTTTGTAGCTTTTGCGATATGTCAGATTTTTCTGTGTGTGAGATGGATTCTTACTCTGTTGCCCTGGGTACTGTGCTATGGTGTCCTAGCTTACAGCAACCTCTAATTCTTGGGCTCAAGTCATCCCCTTGCCTCAGCCTCCCGAGTAACTGGGACTACAGGCACCAGCCACCACTCTCGGCTAGGTTTTCTATTTTTCAGGGTCTCTCGCTCTTGTTCAGGGTGGTCTCCAACTCCTGAACTCAGGCAGTCCATCTGCCTCAGCCTTCCAGAGTGCTAGGATTACAAGAGTGAACCACACTGACCTAATTTTTAAAAAACATTTTGAAGAGACAGGTTCTTGTTATGTTGTCAAGGCTAGTCTTGACCTCAGTGATCCTCATACCTCTGCCTCCCAAAGTCCTGGGATTATAGGTGTGAACCACCTAGAATGTCAGTTTTGAGACACAGGTTATCCTCTTGCTCAGAACTATTTCACTGAGATAGAATTTGCCTCTCTCAGATTGGGGAAAGGTTTTGAACTCTGTTTGCAGCCCTCTGTCAGTTCCACTGCCTTGCCAAGTTCCTCACCTTTCTCTAGGTAGACTTGCTTCTAGCTTCTGTAGGCTACACTTGTCTCTTTTGCCAAATGCTCAGGTGGCTTTGGCAGAGTCTTCCAGGTTTTATAAAGCTGTGTGGGGCTTCCTGTGCCTTTTAGTTGTTCAAAGAATTCACTGAATAGTTTTCCTCTGCTGGAGTAGAGGAAAACTTCCAGGTTTTCTTTTTCGTGCAGGTGCCTGCTTGACTTCCAACTTCAGTCCAGGTATGGGAAGGCCTTTATTTAAATTATCTTAAATAGGTAACAGATAGAGGCCATTGATAAGAACTGTTTACAGGATTCTGAAATACACTGACTTCTTCCTTTAACCTTTCCCTGTACCAGAACATCTGACTTGTGCTCATTCTTCCTAGGTTACATTCTCTACCTTCAGAATGTAAATTTAAATTTTACCTGCTTCCATGTTTCTTGCTTACATTATCACTTAGGTCTTCTGTCTGATTTAAATATAAATAGAACTAAATAGTGGCCATAGTTGCACTACTTTGTGAATATACTGCTGAATTGTTTGCTTTAGAAGGTGAATTTTATAATGTGTGAATTATTATTTTTTTGGAGACAGGTCTCACTCTGTTGCCCTAGGCTAGAAAGTAGTGGTGTCATTATAGGTCACTGCAACCTCAAACTCCTGGCCCAGATGGGGTCGAAGAGATGGGGTCTCCTTCTGGTTCAGGCCAGTCTTGAACACATTAGTTCAGACAATACCTACCCCTGCCTCGGCCTCCCAAGTGCTAGGATTATAGGCATGAGCCACAGAGTCTGGCCCTGTACCAAGGGATTTCCTAATGTGTATTTGATAATTATGAAAACCAACATTCACTTTATTTATTTATTATTTTATGTATTTTTTTTTTTTTTTTTTTTTTTTAAGACAGGGTCTCACTTTGTCACCCTCAACAGAGTGCTTGGGACTTCATATCTCACAGAAACCTCAAATTCTTGTCCTCAAGTGTTTCTTTTTTTTTTTTTTTTTTTTGAGAAGTCTTACTCTGGTGCTCTGACTAGAGTGCCATGGTAATATAGCTCACAGCAACCTCAAATTCTTGGGCTCAAGCAATCCGCTTGCCTCAGTTTGTTTCTATTTTTTTTTTTTTTTTTTTTAGTAGAGACAGGGTTTCACTCTTGCTCAGGCTGGTCTCGAACTCCTGAGCTCAAGCAATCCACCTGCCTCGGCCTCCCAGAGTACTAGGAGGCCGAGGCAGGTGGATCCCTTGAGCTCAGGACCAGCCTAAGCAAGATCGAGACCCCATCTCTAAAAAAGCTAGCTGGGTGTTGGTGGTGGGCAACTACAGTCCCAGCTACTTTAGAGGCTGAAGCAGGAAGATTACTTGAGCCCAGGAGTTTGAGGCTACTGTGAGCTGTGTCATCACAGCACTCTACTGAAGGCAACATAGTGAGACTCTGTCTCAAAAAACAAAAACAAAAAAAGTCCATGCTAAGGATTGTCCCTAAGTATGGCTTCAACCCCACTCTGGGACTAGTACTTCATAACTATGGTGAGACATTCTCTCACCAGATAGATAATGTCTTTTTAGAAAATGAATCAAATGGCCCTAAATGATGATGACAGGGTAGAATAATCATTACTTAGCTTGAGCTTCATTAGATTTTTCCTAGTAATGTATTTGTGTCACAAACCAAATGCTTGCCTGCTTTTGCTTATCTCTAATAGAAGAAAATGTTAGTCAGGTGTTTTATATTATACTCCATGTTGCAGAAATTCCTGACAGCTATGTAGAACATATGTGAGTGGGTGGATAAACTGCATTTCTGTAAGTATAGGGAGATGTTGCTTCAAAACCCAGAGTGTGAGTTAACTTGTATGTGCAATCTCTAGGAATGATACATTGAATAAGTATAATCTTCCAAGAAATTTCCCTAAAAATATGCCAACAAATTTCATTTTAGTTTCTAAAACTATACATTTGTAGGTATTTTATATTATTATAAATATAGTCATGCATTGGTAGGTATTTTGTATTGTTATAAAATAGTCATGCATTGCTTAGCAATGGGGATACATTGGAGCAATGGTCATGAGGTGATCTTATTATCACACAAACATCATTGAACATAAGTATACAAACCTAGATGGCATAGCTTACTAAACACCTAGGTTATGTGGTATAGTCTTTTGCTCATAGGTTACAAGCCTGTACTATATTGAATATTGTAGGCAATTGTGACTCAATGGTAAGTATTTGTGTATCTGAATGTATCAAAACAGAAAAGGCAATGCATTGTGCTATAACATCATAACTGTTGTGATGCCACTAAGAAGAATTTTTCATCTCCATTACAATCTTTTGGAACTACTGTTATATGTGCATGTGGTTTATTGTTGCCCAAAATGTAATTTTGTGGCACATGATTGTAATTGAAATACTGTATTTTTATTAACACTTTTCTTTTTAGCATCTGGATTAATATGGAACCCTAGAAAGTACTCACCTTGTTTATCAGATAATGACCATATTTGATAGATGTACATATGTATCTGATGAAATAGACCTTTTAGGGGGAAAATCTTAACCAAGAATAGGCCTGTATTTTAAATGGCTTCCTAGAGGCCAAGTGCTGTCAGTAAGCCAGCTGATTTCAGTGGTGTTTGCAGTTGACTCAGGCATAAAATGGGGGTGGGGGGGAAGCAAACTGTGGGTGAATTGAGAAATGGATGTCTGAATATGTGTTTAAGAATGATGTCAGTGGCTTGGTGCCTGTAGTTTAGTAGTTAGGGCGCTGCCACATACACTGGGGTTGGTGGGTTTGAACCCGGCCCGGGCCTGCCAAACAATGACTACAACAAAAAAAATAGCCAGGCATTGTGTAGTGCCAGCTGGGGAGGCTGAGGCAGGAGACTTGCTTGGGCCCAAGAGTTTGAAGTTGCTGTGAGCTGTGACACCATGGTACTCTGCTGTCTGGAAAAAAAAAAAAAAAGGAAAATAAACCCCCAAAAGAATGATGTCAGTGGAAAGCCTCCTATGTCATATATGCAGAGAGATAGTAAAACTCAACACAACTGGGTGTCCTACTATTCAGTTCAATTCTGACATTGACTAGTTGGAGGAAGCCTTGGACTCCACAGATATCAGTGCTTGGTCCCACAAGACTGCCCTTACTATGACACCATTTGCAACTGGTGGGCCCCAAGGTTACCTACACTCTGATTTCTCTATGAAGTTGGCAGTTCAGATAATCTCCTCCTTCAGGTTTGATAATTTGCTAGAATAGCTCATGAAACTCAGAGCAACACTTACAATTAATTATCTGTTTATTATAAAGCATATAAATGGGGTAAGTCCAGAAAGCTCTTGAGTATACTAGCTTCTGTTCTGTGGATTTGGGGTGTAACATTTTCCCAGCATGTAGCTGTGTTCAACAACACGGAAGGTCTCTGAGCCTTTTGTGTAGAGGTTTTTATGGAGGCTTCATTATGTAGGCATGGTTGATTAAATCATTGTTCATGGGAATTGACTTAAGCCCCTCTCCATTCCCCCAAAGATGAGAAGGGGTGGTGCTGAAAGTACTAAACTTCTGATCAAGACTTTGTCTTTCTGACATTCAGCCCTCATCTGGAACCTGGTTAGAGTCCTGCCAAGATTTACCTCATTAGAACGAAAAGCACCCTTATCACCCTTATTACTTAGGAAATCCCAAGAGTTTTAGCAGCTCTGTTCCAGGAACCTGGGACAAAGACCAAATATCTTTCTATCATGCCAAAAATGGGGACCCCAAAGCTGGATTTGTCCAGTATCTAGTACCTTTAGTTGGATCTTGGTTATCTGGGCTAATCGGCCCAGTGGGGTTGCTGTACTCATTTCTACAGTTCAGCTTTGTGTATCTCAACTCATGATCTGGTAAAGTTTCAAGCCTTACCTGATGCCAGTTATCAATACATCCTTCTCTGGATGCTGGTTCATTTCTGAAATAGGTGAATGGATGGGCCAGTGTGATTTGCTTTTGTTCTGAGTAACTTCTAGGTCAGAAACTACTCTTTGCAGAATCTTCCCAGTGCGTTTTAGAACAGTTGAATTACCCTTTTTGTACCAGGGCTGAGGCAGTCAGTATTTATGAGTGAAATTTTTCTTCTTAGTCAAAATGAATATAGCTTTATGATCTGTGGGGGAAAGCAGATATATTCTCAGTAAATACCGTATATACTCGGGTCATACAGGTTATTT
Organism: Loris lydekkerianus; assembly: GCA_963574355.1. Lineage (NCBI taxonomy): Eukaryota > Metazoa > Chordata > Mammalia > Primates > Lorisidae > Loris > Loris lydekkerianus. The sequence continues at coordinate 368 of CAUYPK010093254.1, read as the reverse complement.
GATTCGGTGCGCGCACGTAATCAAATGCACGTAGTCTCCAGTCGTCTTCTGCCATCTGCTTGAAGGGGCGGTGCTTCAGCTCAATCCACAAGTCTCAGCTGAGCTGAAGAGGTAGGCGGCTGAACTGAACTGTATTCCACTGAACTATTTAACCCACAATATTTAATGGCACATTTAATTAAGTGAAAACCCCATTTAAGGCAGTAAAGTCTTGCAAATAAATGTTTTGAAGGATTTTAACCTTTGTGATTTAGCTTGATTACCTGTTAAGCTACGGTTTTCTGCACTTTATTTAAAGTTTTAAAGTTGTTGTTGCTAGTTTATAGTTTTTCTTTAGCAATAAATATTGAAAAGCATTTAACCTACTG
>CAUYPK010093251.1:0-91488 GCA_963574355.1 Loris lydekkerianus | reverse complement strand
GGCGGAGGGAGGGTGATTGGTGGGATTACACCTGCGGTGCATCTTACAAGGGTATATGTGAAACTTAGTAAATGTAGAATGTAAATGTCTTAACACAATAACTAAGAAAATGCCAGGAAGGCTATGTTAACCAGTGTGATGAAGATGTGTCAAATGGTCTATAAAACCAGTGTATGGCACCCCATGATTGCATTAATGTACACAGCTGATTTAATAAAAAAAAATTTTTTTTTGTTGTTTACTTCATATCCTGTGACTTTATGATGTCACATTAATTTCTTTTCTTTCTTCTTCTTCTTTTTTTTTAGAGACAGAGTTTCACTTTATCACCCACGATAGAGTGCTGTAGCGTGACACAGTTCACAGCAACCTCCAACTCCTGGGCTTGGGTGATTCCCTTGTCTCAGCCTCCCAAGTAGCTGGGATTACAGGTGCCTGCCACAACGCCCGGATATTTTTTTGATGTGGTTTGGCCGGGGCCAGGTTTGAACCCGCCACCCTGGGTATATGGGGCCAGCGCCCTGCCCATTGAGCCACAGGCACCGCCCGTCACAATAATTTCTTAGGATATTATAAGTATATATGTCATCTGCAAATAAGGGCAGTTTTTATTTCTACTTCTGTGTCTGATTTCTCTTTTTTTTCCATGCTTTATTTCACTGGTTAGGACTTTCAACACAATGGTGAGTAGGACAGGTTGATGGTGGTCATTATTGCCATTTGCCTGATCCTGAAGGTGACCATAGTGGTGAACCTCACAGTCATAGCTGGAGTCATCAGGATGAGGAAGTTCTGTTCTATTTGTAGTTTGCTGAGAGTTTTCATCATAAATGGGAGTTAAATGTTGTCAGATGCTTCTGTATGTTTTGAAGTGATTGTTTTTTCCTCTTCTTTAACCAGTTAATGTGGTATACTACAGTGACTCTTTTGAGTATCAAATGTATCTTATATTTTTGGGACAAACACTACTTGGTCATTATGTTGTATCCTTTCTTATGAGGTCTGACAATTATAAGTTCTCGAACTCATTCTAGAAAATGTGCTGCACAACTCATTGCTGTATCACTATGGTTACTTCCGTGCTACTCCCCTTGGGAAGCTATGCCCTGATCCCAGTGCTTAGCTCACCCTTCAAAGCAGTTTTGGAATTCTTTTTCTGGAATTGCCATCAGATCTGTTAGCAGGCAGCACATACACAAAAAACACAACTATCAGGAATGCACTCAGTAAGACAAGGGCACATTGACACACACATGGGCATGAGACAGTGATTATGAAACTTAGTTGCTTGTACAGTGCTACCAACATAACTGCAGCAGGCAAATTGGTGGACTTAATTGTTAGTGTCTTTGAACTTAATGTCTTTGATAAATGCAGAACTATACAGATGTCACACTCTTTTTTTATCAGTTTTGCTAACATGCATCTTTTGAGGAATTAGCTCATAAATTGAGTTGCTGTTGTTGATTGTCATAGTATACTCTAATTATTTTTTAATCCTGGAATCTGTAGTGCTGTTTTCTTTGACTTTGGGATTGATGCATTGTTATTTCGCTCTCATTTTCGTCATCATTTAGCCAGATGTTTATCAGTTTCATTGATTTCCCCCAGCCCACACTAGCTTTTGCTTGTTAATTTAGTACCTTATTAATTTTTCTTCTTTGCTTTATTTCTTCCTTTCCATTTTGGTTTTAGTTTTTACTTTTTCTAGCTTCTTAAGGTAGATACTTACCGAGTACGTTAATTTTGAGCCTTTTTTGTTGTCACTTTATCTCCTTTGCCCATATTTGAATTGTGTTTGGCTTTTCCTACTGATTTGTTTTTGAGTGCTTAGCATATAATGGTGTAGTTTTTTCTCTAGTTTATCATTTTCAGTTTTGATTGTGGCATTGTTTTATGGGAGTTTGTTAAGATTTATGTAGCTGGCTCGGTGCCTGTAGCTCAACCAGCTAAGGCACCAGCCACATACACCAGAGCTGGCAGGTTTGAATCCATCCCGGGCCTGTCAACAGTGACAACTACAACCAAAAAATAGCTGGGTATTGTGGCGGGCACCTGTAGTCCCAGCTACTTAGGAGGGAGGCCGAGGCAAGAGAATTGCGTAAGCCCAGGAGCTGGAGGTTGCTGTGAGCTGTGATGCCAGGGCACTCTACCCAGGGTGACAGCCTGAGGCTCTGTCTCAAAAAAAAAAGGTTTATGTAGCTAGTGACATCAGTCTACTTTATATTTTATGTCAACTTTAGTAAATCTTATACACCACTGTGAACATTTTTTGATTTACTTATTTTTATAATTGCTTTATTTATTTATTTATTTATTTATTTATTTATTTATTTATTTATTTTCAGAGACAGAGTCTCTCTTTGTCGCCCTCGGTAGAGTGGTGTGGCATCACAGCTCACAGCAACATTCAACTCTTGGGCTTAGGCAATTCTCTTGCCTTAAGCCTCCTGAGTAGCTGGGATTATAGATGCCTGCCACAATGCCTGGCTACTTAATTGCTTTATTTTTTAAGATTTAAAAAAAAAATTTTTTTTTTTTTTTTTTGAGACAGAGTCTCACTTTGTTGCCCTCAGTAGAGTGCTGTGGCGCCCGCCACAATGCCTGGCTATTTTTAGAGATGAGGTCTTGCTCTGGCTCAATCAGGTCTTGAATTCCTAAGCTCAGGCAATCCACCCACCTTGCCCTCCCCGAGTGCTAGGATTACAGACATGAGCCACTGTGCCCTGTAAGATTTAAATTTTTACTCCTTAATTTATTTTGGTTATGGGGTGGCATGAAGTGGGGAATTGATAGTATTTTTTTCCCTAAATTATATGGTTTTCCTCAATACAAGATCTGACAGTTAAGTTCACTAATTCTAGAAAAAGTGCTGCATACCTCATTGTTGAATATTGCTATGGTCACCTTTAAAGTACTCCCCTGGGAAGCTATTCATGGATGCCAATGTCTAGTCCACCCTTCAAAGCAAATTTGGGATTCCTTTTCTGGAATGACCATCAGAGCTGTTGTCTGACAATTAAGTTTGTAAATTTGCTACCATGTACTTATGTTGGAGTAGGGTGCAAACTACTTGGTAAGGTTTCATAATCTTAGTATGTTACTGTCTTGTAGTTATGTTTGTGTCAATCTGTGGTGGTGTCTTACTGAGAAGTATTCATTCATTTTGGAATGGTGGCCATTCCTAAAAATGGTTCGAGAATTGCTCTGAAGTGTATTCTAGGTGCTGGTGTCAGTGCAGAGTTTCCAAAGGGAAGTGCCTTGAAGGTGACTGTAGTGATATTTAGCAGTGAGGTAAGTAGCACTTTTTCCAGGACAAGTTTATGAACTTAATTGTCAGACCTTGTATTTTTCATTACATAATCTATTTTCTCATTAATTTTTAGCAGCATTGTTTTAGTCTCTTCATCTTTTCTGAAATTTCTCAGTTATAGTCATGGTTATAAATCTGTTACATGAATGAATCATTTTGAAAGATTTCACAAAAGAATTTTGTTAAACGTATGCAATAACTCAGAATAATCTCTTTACAATAATTTTTCCCATTTAGAAACCTGTCATGTCCTTTAATGTTAGGTGTTTTGTTATTGTTTTAACATCTGTAAGTAAAGCTTTCTCATTTTCTTATTTATGTATTTCTTGTTATTTACTTTTAAGTATTTGCTGGTATTTCTTTTTTTTCTACTGTGTTTTCTAACTGGTTATTGCTAATAATAAATTCTTTAAATATTTGGTGCTTGAGACAGTTGTCTTTGGAAAAAGATTCTTTAGTGATGGCTTACTGCTGCTTTGCTATTATCTTATAAAATGTCTTTGTGAAAATAAAAGCTGCTAGATTGAGGTCATTAGATTTCAGCGTGGTATTAAGGCTCTGAGTTTGTTGACCTTACTAATTTCCTAATTTTAGTCGTCATCCCAACCTTTTTTTATCCCTTCTGGCTGCCCTTTTTCCTCTCCTTTAATCTCCACTTCTGGCCTCCCTTTTTCTTTGTCTCATGTGTTCATGTCTTCCCATTAACATTGAGTTGTGAATATGATCATATTTTTAGATTGTGAGATTTAGGATCACAGTGACTTTCCTGTTCTGTTGTATGCAGTGTTTTACACATGTATTAAATTTAAGTGTTTACTTAGGTTAATATATAGAATTATAAAATTTGATATTTTGAACTAATTGTTTTGATGTTTTACAACAACAGATTTTAGTGCTCTGAAAATATTTATATTCAAATGTGAACAATTGCTACCAGTTAGGTATTCACAGAAAGAATCTTATTAGTGGTTAGTTTATGTTAACTAAATAATTTATGAGGTTTGTACCTTGGTAAAAGGTGAGCTTTGTTTCTCATAAAAGGTAGCACAGTTCTGGCTAGAAGCCAGATGCATATGCCTCAAACAAGAGATGATAGGAAGTAGGATTTTCTACTGATTGGGGTGGTCAAAGGTGCACATTCAACAAGGAATAGGAGGAGCCGTGGCAGTTTATGAGGGGAAATCACACATGTGTAATTGTGCTTTATTTTTCCTATCCCATCATGGCTGGGAATTCAACTCTAATGTGTTTCTGGGGTCCCTTTGGATAAGAGAGGTCCATTCAGTTAGCAGAGGGGTTAGGATTTTTAGTTCATGTTTGTTATGGGGAGAAATGATGTCACTAAATGTTAATGATAATTTGAAAAATTCCTTCCCATCCAATATTGCAAACATTTTCAGTTTTTGAAATGGTAATATTTATTTTTGACTCATTTTCATTCAGGTATAATTTATACAGAGTAAAATTCTCTTCCTTTTGGTGTACAGTTTGTTAAATGTGGGTAATTTTATAGAGTCTTGTAACCACTGTCACAGTCAAGATGTAGAAGTTTCATCAAATGTTTCCTGTGCTGCTTTTTAGGTGGGCAGGCCACCCCTGTCCTAAATCAGCCACTTAGTACTTTATTTTTAGTAGTATATTCAGTGGGTTTTAGTAGTGTATTTAGTAGTAAAGCCTTCACTGCATTCTAATTTTAGAAGACGTCCATTACCAGGAATGAAACTCCAACCCATTTGAAGTTGTTCTCTCTTTCTACCGCCAGCCTGAGGCAACCACTGATGCATTTTCTGTAGACTTACCCTTTTGGGCAAACAGAATCATGTAATATGTGTCTTTTTATGTCTGGCTTCTTTCATTGGACATAAACAATATCAAGTTTTAAGAATATTCATGAAATTACTTTTTTTTTTTAAAACAGGGAATGACTGTACTAATGATGGGGTCAGCAGATGCTCTTCCTGAAGAACCCTTAGCTAAAACTGTCTTTGTAGAAGACATGACAGAAGAACAGTTGGCATCCGCTGTAAGACATACCAAATCTTATGGGTGATCACTACTTTTTGAAGGACAATTATTAATCTGTCTTGTAGAAAGTACCATCTAAATGTTTTTGAAGGTTTTTTTTTCTTTTTGAGACAGAGTCTCACTGTGTCACCCAGGGTAGAGTGCCATGGTATCATCATAGCTCACAGCAACTTCAAATTCTTGGGCTCAAGTGATTCTTTTGCCTCAGCCTCCTGAGTAGCCGGTACTACAAGTGCCCACTGTAAAGACTGACTAGTTTTTCTATTTTTTTAAGTATAGATGGAGGTCTCACTTTTGCTCAGACTGGTCTTGAATTCCTGAACTCAAGCAATTCACCTGCCTTGGCCTGCCATAGGGCTAGGATTTTACAGGCGTGAGCTATTCCGCCGGGCCGTTTTTTGAAGGTTTCATTGTTATCAAACCCACAAGGAGGCTTGGTCCAGTGTCTGGCTGTGACTATAATTTTATAGATGAAGGTTGTTCTAACATGCATACATAAAAATAATATAAAGTCAGTTAATATCTCTAATAAATATGTCTGGTAAATAACTATTTATGTGCTTACTATTTTTGTGATAAAATAGGATCAAAGAGTAGTTTAAATGCTGGGATATTTAAATTCTTAAAAATCCTCTATGTTAAATACATACTTTTTTCCCTGAATTTAAATGTAGAATTAGTTAATAAGCTGGCTAACACGTGTTTCAAATGTTATTTTTTTTTAATTTATTTTATGTTATTTCTTTTTTTGTTTTGTTTTGAGACAGAGTCTTCAAGTTGTCACCCTCGGTAGAGTGCTGTGGCATCACAGGTCACAGCAACCTCAAACTCTTGGGCTTAAGTGATTCCCTTACCTCAGCCTCCTGAGTAGCTGGGACTATAGGCGCCTGCCACAACGCTTGGCTATGTGTTTTTGATTTTTTAAAGTATTTTGATTTTTAAAAGTATTTCTATCTATTTTGCTTCCCTATTCTCATGGTAAGCCTACAAAAGAGGCAGGACTGATAGGATTATTCTCTTATTTATTTATTTATTTATTTATTTTTTGAGACAGAGTCTTTGTCACCCCGACTAGAGTAGAGTATTATGATAGCATTTCTCGTAGGTTGCTTATAGCAACCTCAAACTCCTGGGCTCAAGTGATCCTCCTACTTCAGCCTTCTAAGTAGCTGTGACTATAGGCGCCTGGCTAATGTTTTTATTTTTTGTGGAGGTGGGGTCTTACTACATTGACCTGGGGTGGTCCTGAATCAGTCTCAATCCTTCTGCCTTCAAAATACTAGAATTACTACAGATGTGAGGCCACCATCCCTGGCTTGTTTTTAAGAAGGGAAATAAAACACAGTATGATATAAGTAAGAATTTGCCAGCATGATATGAGTAAAAATTTTCATTGGGGCAGGGGAAATAAAGCATTATTACTTTAGGATGAAGATGGAATATAAATTGGTACTTGATCTAAAATATGAACTTTTTTTGTGATTTGTATATACCATGTCCTTTTTTTGCCAGATGGAATTACCATGTGGATTGACAAACCTTGGTAACACTTGTTACATGAATGCTACAGTTCAATGTATTCGTTCTGTGCCTGAACTCAAAGATGCCCTTAAAAGGTAAGATAGAAGAGAAATTTATTAAGTCTTCCTTGGATAAGGGAGGTTCACATTTGAGTGAGTACTGTTCTTTTGTATTCTTTTTTGCATTTTTATTGAGATGTAATTCATTTATTATACAATTCACCGTTTTAAAATGTTTAATGTTTTTTTTTTTTTTTATAATATTCACAATATGGAACCATCACTGCAATCAAATTTTGGAACATTTTCTTTCTTTTTTTTTTTTTTGCAGTTTTTGGCCAGGGCTGGGTTTGAACCTGCCACCTCCAGCATATGGGGCTGGCACTCTACTCCTTTGAGCCACAGGCACCACCCAATTTTGGAACATTTTCTGCCCTATCCCCAAAAACACTTTGTACTCATTCCTGTGCTCTGTAACCTACCTCCAGCCCATGCCTAGCCAAACATTTTTCCTACTTTACCTTTTTTTTTTTTTTTTTGATACATAGTCTCACCTTGTTGCCCAGGTTAGAGTGCGGTGGCCTCAGCCTAGCTCACAGCAACCTTAGACTTCTCGGTTCAAATGATTCTCCTGCCTCAGCCCCCCCTAATAGCTGGTATTATAGGTGTCTGCCATACATCCAGTTAATTTTTTTTATTATTTTATTTTATTTTTATTACTAAATCATAGCTGTGTATATTAATGTGATCATGGGGCACCATACCCTGGTTTTGTAGACCATTTGACACATTTTCATCACACTGGTTCACATAGCCTTCCTGGCATTTTCTTAGTTATTGTGTTAAGACATTTACCGTATATACTTGAGTATAAGCTGAGTTTTTTCCGGCACAAAATTTGTGCCAAGTTTGGGTTTTTCGGCACAAATTTTGTGCCAAAAAAACTCGGCTTATACTGGAGTATATACAGTATGTTCTACATTTACTAAGTTTCACATGTACCCTTGTAAGATGCACTGCAGGTGTAATCCCATCAATCACCCTCCCTCCACCTATCCTCCCCCCTCCCTTCCCTCCCTCTCTTCCTTCCCCATATTCTTAGGTTATAACTGGGTTATAGCTTTCATGTGAAAGCCATAAATTAGTTTCATAGTAGGGCTGTCTTCTATTCTTGAGATACTTTACTAAGAAGAATATGTTCCAGCTCCATCCATGTAAACATGAAAGAGGTAAAGTCTCCCAAGACCAGAGATGTTGGCGTGGATGTGGAGAAAAGGGAACATTTCTACACTGCTGGTGGGAATGCAAATTAGTACCTTCCTTTTGGAAAGATGTTTGGAGAACACTTAGAGATCTAAAAATAGATCTGCCATTTAATCCTATAATTCCTCTACTAGGTATATACCCAGAAGACCAAAAATCCCATTATAATAAAGATATTTGTACCAGAATGTTTATTGCAGCCCAATTTATAATTGCTAAGACATGGAAAAAGCCCAAGTGCCCATCAATCCACGAATGGATTAATAAATTGTGGTATATGTACACCATGGAATATTATGCAGCCTTAAAGAAAGATGGAGATTTTTTTTTGAGACAGAGTCTCTGTTACCCTGGGGTAGAGTGTCATGGCATCATTATAGTCACAGCAACTTCAAACTCTTGGGCTCAAGCGATCCTCTTGCCTCAGCCTCCCGATTGCCGGGACTACAAGTACCCACCACAATGCCCAGGTATAATTTTCAAATTATTTTTAGTAGAGACAATGTCTTGCTCTTGCTCAAGTGATCTTGAACTCCTGAGCTCAAGGGATCTTCCCAGAGTGCTAAGAATATAGGCAGCAGCCACCATGTCCTACCTACTTTTTATCTTATCAATTTCCCCATGCTAAGCATTTCACATAAATGGGATCATAATATGTGGTGTTTTTGCTGTAATGTGTAATATCTTAAAAGGTAAGATAGAAATCTATTAAGTTTTTGTACTTAATATTTTCTTTTCTTTTTTTTTTGCAGTTTTTGGTCGTGGCTGGGTTTGAACCTGCCACCTACAGCATATGGGGCAGGCGCCTTACTCCGTTGAGCCACTGGTGCCGCCCTGTACTTAATATTTTTAAAATTTATTTATGTCATGGCACGTATCAATACTTCATTCCTTTCTTATGGCTGAATAACATTTCATTGTATGGACATATCACGTCTTGTTTATATCTTGATTGAATTTGGATTGTTTCTGCTTTTTGGATATTATAAGTAATACTGCTATGAACATTCATGTTTTTGTGTGAACAAATTATTTTCATTTCTGTGTTATGTACCTAGGAGTGGATTGCTTGTTATCATATGGTAACTGTACATTTAACACTTTGAGGAATTGCCAAATGTTTTTTCAAGGTAGCTATATCATTTTACATTCTCACCAATAATGGACAAGGGTTCTTATTTCTCCATCTCAGTGCTAATATTTGATATTGTCTTATTATCTTTCTTTGATTATGGCCATCTAGGGGTATGAAGTGTATCTCTTGATGTTTCTCATTTACATTTTCCTGATGACCACTGATGTTCAGCATCTTTTCATGTGCATATTGGCCATTTGTATGTCTTCTTTGGAGAAATTCTTCTTTTTTTTTACTGTTAAATCATAGCTGTGTACATTAGTGCAATCAAGGGGTACAATGTGCTGGTTTCATATACAATCTGAAATAGTCTCATCAAACTGTTCAACGGAGCCTTCGTGGCATTTTCTTAGTATTGTATGTAGACATTTGTATTCTGCCTTTAGTAAGTTTCGCCTGTACCCATTCTAAGACCCACCTATTACCCTCCCTCCACCCTAACCTCCCCCCTCCCTTCCCCTCCCTTGGCCCTTTCTCATAGTCTTGTGCTATATGCTTAAATTCTTTACTTGTATGTTAGTTGGGTTATTTGTCCTTCGTTATTTTGTTGTTTTTTATTTGTTCTAGATACAAGATCCTTATTGGATGGATAATTTGCAAATCTTCCATTCTGTGAGCTTATTTAATTATTTTTTAAATAGTTCTCAACTCTTTTACCTAGGCTGGAGCACAGTGGCCTACTATATCACCTCCTATTTTCTGGCTCATTGAAACCTTCAGCCTCAGCCTCCCACGTAGCTGGGCCTATAGGTATGTGCCATCATGCCTTGCTAGTTTTTAAATTTTTTATGTACAGACAGGATCTTACTTTGTTACCCAGGTTGGTCTCAAAGTCCTGGTCTCAAGTAATCCTCCTGGCTTGGCTTCCCAAAGTGCTGGGGTTACTGGTGTGAGCCATGGTATTTGGCCTGTTTTACTTTATTGATGATAAGTCTGCAATATAAAAGTTTTTAATTTTGGTGTAGTTTTAATTTTTTCTTTTATCCTGTACTTTTTGTGTCATATGTAAGAAACCATTGTATAATTCTAGGTCACAAAGACGTAATTTTTTTTTTTTTTTTTTTGACATAGAATCTTATGTTGTCCTCAGTAGCATGTGGTAGCATCACAGCTCACAGCAACCTCAAACTCTTGGGCTTAAATGATTCTCTTGCCTCAGCTTCCCAAGTAGCTGGGACTACCAGCACCCGCCACAACACCCAGCCATTTTTTTTTTGTTGTTGTTATGAGAAACTTATCACAAAGGAAAAGCAATATCTAAAGGAATAATGGCCAAGACTGTCCCAGGGCTGGGTTTGAACCCTCCAGTCCCAGTGTATGCGGCTGGTGCTCTAGCCACTGAGCTACAGGCACTCAGCCCACTATCTTGTTGTTTTTTTTTTTTTTTTTGCAGTTTTTTTGGCCAGGGCTGGGTTTGAACTTGCCACCTCCGGCATATGGGACCCATGCCTTACTCCTTTGAGCCACGGGCACCGCCACTACCGTATATACTCGAGTATAAGCCAAGTTTTTTTGGCACAAAATTTGTACCGAAAAACCTGAACTTGGCACAAATTTTGTGCCGGAAAAACTCGGCTTATACTCGAGTATATAGGTATCTTGTTTTTTAAGAATTACAAAAGAAGGTCTGTGACATCTGTGATTAATTTTATGTTGGAAGTAGGTATTCTGGGCCTTATTCTTTTGTGTGTGAATATTTAATCAGAAGACAAGACACAATATCTATCTTCAAGACACTTTTAGTCTGAAGAGAAAGACTATCAAGTAAAAGCATACTGTTTCACATCTGCCTTGATGGAAAATATAGGATGCTGTGGAACATTTAAGAGGGTGCCTACAAAACATATGTCTAAGGGAGAGCTTGGAGAAGACTTAGGAATTGGTCTGTACGTGGAGTAAGGTGTTAACACAGCCTGGATGAAAGGTAGAGGAAGTGTGAGAGTGGACTAGAGAAAGAGAGTGAAGCCAACATGCTCAGTGAGACTGGAGCACTGCCTGGAGAAGGGTGATATAGAAATGTGGTACGTGAGAGATTAGCAGGGGCCAGCCAGAGATCGTGGAGTTATTTTTATGGTGTGTGGACTTTGTTTGAGGGCACAGGAGAATATTGGAAGATTTTGAGCAGAGTGCTGACATTTGTGTTATCCTCTGGATTCTGGGTAGCTGAGATTATTATTATTTTGTTCTTTAATATGTTTTTCATTTTTATTCCAGCTTACAAAAATTGCCTGGTAGAATCTTACTGTGTTTTTTAAGAGTCTGAGTGTGGGTTTTCTTTTATATGATTTAGTGCTCAGTGAACACTTTAGTCTGAAGACCCTTGTCTTAAACTCTGGGACAGTCTTGGCTATTATTCCTTTAGATATTGCTTTTCCTTTGTGATAAGTTTCTTATAAATATTAGAATTTCTAGATATTTTTCATGTATCCATACTAAATTTTTATGAGCTGTGCTCAGTTCTAACTTACCTTTCACTAATTCATATGTCTACTTTGTTCATGTATCCGCTGCTTATTTACTGTGACCACCTGTTGTTTTTTGTAAGCTTGTTCTTAATTTTTGGATATGAGTCCTGCTTTTATGTCTCTGAGGCAGTGAAGTGTTTTTCTTGTTTGGTCCTTTGACTCTGTTGTATCTCATTTTATACTGTATTCTCTTCTGTCCTAATTGTACAATATCCACATGAGCACCTGGCAGGGGCGCCTTTGTAGGCAGCACCCTGAGAAGCTGCTAGCTGAGCTGTCTTTGTCTTCTAAGATTTCCTCTTTACTTTTGCTTCTGGGGTGCTTTTTAGATTTAAGCTTTTATTCCAAGGAGAGTGCTCTTTCATGTTTTAGAGTTTGTGTAAGCGGGGGAGATTTAATCTTGTGTGATTCTATTTTCTTGAAGGCAAAAGAAATATTTTTGAATTATAAATTTTCTCAAGAGAAAATTGTACTTACTAATATAAGTGAATTAAGATGAGATGGTTGGGGTGTTATGTCTTTGGTAAGATGGCACTACTGATAAAATGGAAATGAAAAGAACAGAAAAATTCCATCCTGAAATGCTGAGGATCATACAGATATTTAGGAGAACTTTTATTTGGTAGGTTCTAGAGAGTGAGGTGTTTAAACATGAAGAGTAGAAGGTAAGTCTATTCACTCAAGAGAAATAGACTGGATTAGCATAAGAGGCAGTGAGGGCAAAGAGCTGTAGCTACAGATAAACTCTAGTTGGCTTGAAGCTGCCTAATAGTGGAATGTCAGCATAAGGCTGGGGTTAGGGTCTTCATTTACAACCTAGAATAAAAATTATGTGGAATAAAAATCACTGTTAAATTCTATAAATTACTCATGAAGACAGTATTACATGACCATATTTTGTGTTGTATTGGAGATTTGTGTTGTATTGAGCCCTGGTCTTGATATGTACAACATAACTGGTTTTTCTGTTAGCAGTTATTAGAATGCTGTTTTTCTTTCATTGAGCACCAGTTGAAGCAGTTAGCTTGTACTTGAAAACCACACAATGTGAAAATACATACCTTTTAAACACTAAATTTCCCTCAGTACAGTGAGATGGAGGTGCTCATATTATGAGAAGCACACAAGAAGTGAGACACTAAGGGAACAGTAGCTCTCTAATGTCATCTTTTGTTTTTATTTTTTTAAGACAGTGTCTCTGTCACCCATGTTAGAGTACAGTGGCATAATCATAGCTCACAGCAACTTCAAATTCCTGGGCGTAAGTAACCCTTCTGCCTCAGCCTCCTGTACTTTTCTGCTTTTCTTAAATGTAAATATTAACTTTATGTTAAATTTTACATTAGCAAAATGCGAGAAGGGAAGATCTATATACCTGTTTCACATAGTTGGAAGACTTCTTTCTAGTGTTCAGTGGTTTTGAATTCTGAGAGCTTCTTAGTACAGTTGACATAGGAGTTGCTTGCATAACATACATTATTTTTATTTTGTGGAAGGCATATGATTCATTTGACAAAAGTAAATTGTGTGGAGCAGTTTCATATTCTGACATACGGGCTAAGAAGATGGCTGAAAAAAAAGGAAATGAATATCACAACTCACAGCAACCTTAAACTCCTGGGCTCAAGTGATTCTCCTGCCTCCACCTCTCAAGTCGCTGGGACTACAGGCACCCGCCATAATGCCCGGCGCTATTTTTTGGTTGCAGTCATCATTGTTGTTTGGCAGGCCCAGGCTGGATTCGAACCCGCCAGCTTAGGTGTATGTGGCTGGCGCCTTAGCCGCTTGAGCCACAGGTGCCAAAACCAAACCCTGGGTTTTAAGTGATTCTCTTGCCTCAGCCTCCCAAGTAGCTGGGACTATAGGCACCTGCCACAACACTCAGCTGTTTTTTTGTTGTTGTTGTAGCTGTCATTGTTGTTTGGCAGACCTGGGCTGGGACTGTTTAAAGTTTTTTGATTGAGAACAGTTTGAAAGTAATTACTTAGAATGAAGATTTATGTTATCTTTTGGTTTGATCAACATAACCTGTGGCAACGTATGTATTCTTTGGTAAAGAGTTGTAATGATCTTGAATTTTTTTTTTTTTTTTTTTTTAAGAGAAAGAGTTTCACTTTGTCACCCTTGGTAGAGTGCCTTGGCATCATAGTTCATAGCAACCTCCAACTCCTGGGCTTAGGTGATTCTCTTGCATCAGAGTAGGTGGGACTATAGGTACCTGCCACAATGCCTGGCTATTTTTTGATTGTGGTTTGGCTGAGTGCGGGTTCGAATTCGCCACCCTTGGTATATGGGAGCAGTGCCCTACCCACTAAGCCACTGGTGCTGCCCACGATCTTGAATTTGTACTCACCTCTTTTGCTTTTATTGTTAAATGTAGACAGAGTCCATCTTTATGCACATGATTCCTTGCATCAATTTCTAGAAGTGGAATTGCTTGGTTAGTAAGAATGAGTTTACATGTGATACTAAATATATATGGGTTTTCATTCATAGTTCCTTCCTTATAATTCTCATACTCCTTGTTATAGTCTTTTGTTGTAATGTTGGGACACGTTAGGCTTTGTGAGACAGAATCTCTAACATTCTTCTGTTCTCCTTTCACCTGCCCAAGGTAGGACTCTAATCTGCTTATGGGTCAGAAAATCCTCATTCCAATGTGGGTCCTGCCCTATATTCTGGAGGAATGAGTGCCACAGAGATCCAGAAGAATCTGAACACACAGGCCTTGTTGAGTGTCCCCTCTCAGTCTGTTACTAGTATGAAATCATACTCTTTTTGTCCAGTCTCATTTCTGCATAGTTGTTAGTCATGCCTATGAAATGAAGCCTCCATAAAACCCCAAAGGGTTGGGGTTTGGAGAGCTTCTGGGTAGCGAACACATGGACATTCCTAGAGCATGGTGTGCCTAGGGAGGGCATGGAACCTCCATGCCTTTCCCTCTATACCTTGCCCTGCATGTCACTTCATCTATATTAGGTGTCCGCAAACTTTTTAATCAGGGGGCCAGTTCACTGTCCCTCAGACCGCTGCAGGGCCAGACTATAGTTAAAAAAAAACAAAAAAACTATGAACAAATTCCTATGCACACTGCACATATCTTATTTTGAAGTAAAAAAACAAAACGGGAACAAATACAATCACACCATCTCATGTGGTCCGTGGGCCGCAGTTTGAGGACCCCTGATAGACTTTGTAATATCATTCCAGTAAACCAGTAAATGAAAGTAGGTGTTTCCCTGAGTTCTGTGAGCTGCTCCAACAAGTTAGTCAAACCCAAAGATGGAGTTGTGGAAACCCCAACTGGAAGCTGGTAGGTCATATGTTTTGGAGGTCCAGACTTGGGACTGGGTCTGAAGAAGGGGGAGCAGTTGTGAGGATTGAGCCCTAAGCCTTGGGTATCCAGCGCTATCTCCAGGTGGGTAGTGTTGGAACTGAATTACAGGACACTCAGTTGGTGTCTGCTGCTTGATGTATGAGGGATTTCCCCCATATTGTATCATACAAATCACCTGGGTTGAGTTTTGGGTTAATGTAGAATTTTAGAAGAACAGATGGTTTGAATTTTTCCACAAATAATACTTTTAATCCTTTGAGATATTGCTGATTGTTATCCCAAAAGGTTAAAAAAAAGCCACATTCTGTACATATGCATCAATGTTAAATGTTGTAAGTTTTCTTTAATTACTGGTAAGATTGAACTTTGATTGCTGGTGGGTTTATTGGTGATTTGCATTTCTCTTATGAAATGAGGTAATCTAGCTTTCTCTTTTTCTCTTTATTATTTAATTGATACATATGGATTTGAAATGGCACTTTATCATATACTTTTTTTTTTTTTTTGTAGAGACAGAGTCTTACTTTATCACCCTCAGTAGAGTGCCGTGGCCTCACACAGCTCACAGCAACATGCAACTCCTGGGCTTAGGAGATTCTCTTGTCTCAGCGTCCTGAGTAGCTGGGACCACAGGTGCCTGCCACAAAATGTCTGGCTATTTTTTTTTAAATTATTATTTTTTAATTGTTAAATCATAGCTGTGTACATTAGTGCAATCCCCTGTACCCATTCTAGGATGCACCATAGATGTGGCCCCACCCATTACCCTCCCTCCACCAAAACCTCTTCTTTCCCTTCCCCTTCCTTGGTCCTTTCCCCATAGTCTTGTGCTATTGTTGGGCTATAGCCTTCATGTGAAAGCTATAGTTTAGCTTCATAGTAGGGCTGAGTACATTGGATACTTTTTCTAAATAATGATTTTAACATTTTCAAAGTATAAAGATCTTGAAGTCCTTACAGTCCTAAGTTCAGAATAAAGAATATATATGAATATATGTGGTATTTTAACTATAGATATTTACTTTATATATATGTATATGTGTATATATTTTTGTACTTCCGAATGTTTCCACTTTCTCTTAATTGCTTTTTAAAATGGCTACATGTTTTAAAATTATCTGATGTGAGTGCATTTACCTGAAAGTGTTAAGTAAAACATTTTTGCAATAAAAAATGTAATCTCTGATTAAAAAGAAACAAACAACAACAGCAACACAAAAAAAAACAAAATCTCCACTGGTTTGTATTTTTGTTTCCTAAAATATTTTCTACACAAATAACGTTTTAGAAAATTTAGTGTTGGGATTATTTTCCTTACTGGGAAATAAATACTACACTATCTTGTTCATTGGAAAATGACCCCATCCCTTAGTTATTATGATGAAATAATGCCATACAACTCTAATAATAATTCATGTTTGTGTGCTACAATTGATATTTATCTTCGATCATTAATGCGTTACAGCCTATGTGAAATATCTAACAGAGAACATATTCTATAGTACCTCTGTACAGCACCTCTAGTCAAGAACAGTGTAAAAGGAAAAAAAAATCAAAATTACTATTTTTCTTTATTGACAGCTCTCTAAGGAATACACTGGAATGAGTTCTATCTGCCCCACTAATTGATAATTATTTAATTAGCAATTTATAATGACAATGGGATTTTACCCCCCACTAGTCCATCTCTTCCTTAAGACAGAAGTAGACAACCAGACACATTTTTCCACTCACTTCTGGGAGTTGACATTGGTCAGGGTGCGCCCTCACTAAGATTTCCTGAGTTGAACTCTGAAAGCCGTGCGCCACCACCTCCTTTAAATCACAGCACTTCCTCTTCCCATTATGAGGGATGACTGGCATTCTAACAATGTGTGTGGGTGTACAGCTCTGTTGTGCCCCTGTGGACAGTTCTAACAGCAGCTTCATTAGTTCTTTTTACAACAAAAGATAGGGTTTTTCCCCTGCCTTTTTCTTTCTTCCCTTTAGTTGGCATGTGGGTTGGATTTTCCTTGGACCCCTGCTTGACTTTTTTTATTCCAGAACTTCTTTAGAATGGCGCTGCTATTCAGACACTAGGAATTGTAACTGATAGACTGTTTGCAGAGGAACTCATGAAAGTTCCCTTTGTTCTCCCTTCTTTAACCAGGTTTACCAGCCCCTCCTTCCCGGCATCCAAAAAGGAAAAGGAAATCCACTTTTAATTATACATTGATGGAAATCACTACGTAGCAAGGGCACATTCACTGGAGAATGCCCATTATGGACTTTATTACAAACAAAAAGAAGTGCTTGAATCAATCAGAACAGTAATTCTCAACCCTGAGCTAAAGCTCAAGTTAAAATACATCTTTCTTCATGGCACTCCTGTTTAGTTTAATATTACTTGACTAATGAAAGAGTTGTTGTTAAGAAATAAAACTGAGTGGTAGCTTTAATATAAATGTATATGCAATCATTGACTAACCATATAAGGGGTTTTGCATAGATAAAAACCATAAGCTTGAAAATATAAATAAATCTCTAAAACATTGAAAATGGCTATTTATCTGATAGATGTTTTTGACAATTCTTTCTCCTTGTATCTTCATGCAAAGGAATAGGTTTGAGTAAAAAGAGTTAGTTGAAATGGAAGGAGGCGGAGTTGTGAGATTTAGTTGGGAATAATAAGAAAAAGGTATATTTTAATTTTAATCAGAAATTCATAAGGAAACATCATTCTTTTGGGAATGAAAAGAGGGATAAAAGTTTAAAAGATAAGAAACAAGTATGTTCTGGAGAAAGTGTTTCAATAGCAATTGTCTTTTAATTTTTTATTTCTAAGGTATACACTCATTGTCAAGAATAGATACTACTTTCTCTTTTGTCATTTGAGGGTTTGTTTATATATGAAAAGCCTTAAAGGTCTGTAGGATGAAGCAAAGGCCCTCGCTCTGTAGGACCAGTGTCCAGGCTCCAATGATGCCTCTGTTTACACTTTACACACGGGACCCATTATTGCTGGAAGGCAGGACAACTCACTTCTTTCAGGCAAAGAGGCTAAAGTTTAAGAGAGGAAGTACCTGCCCTTATCAGTCAAGGTCCATAAAGAAAACAAAGCTAGCACATGTACTTTGGCAATACGAATTTCATGTAGAAATTAGACCTTTGTGAATGTTGGAGGAGCTATTTAAGTGAAAGTCTGGAAGAGGAAAGTAGAGAATCGGAGATATAATCAATAACAGCTTCACATGACACACTGGCCCTGGAAAACCAAGTGAGAACTTGCAAAAAAAAAATTAAGAAACTATGTTTGCCTTGGTAGGAAAAGGCACTTGTAGGAACTGTCCCTTTTGGAGAATACATTGCTTTTGTAGGGTAGAAAAGGTAATACCTTGATTTCCTCTACTGTAAAAGTTGTAGTTGACCCTCCTATAACAAAAGACAGATTAACGAAATGAAAACACAACACATTGAATTATCAAAGTTTTATATGACCGGAGATGAGCCAAAGAGTCAGGAAAATTGTGTATGTTTATGCTTAGGCTCCACGAGGAATGGACTGTCACATAAAAGTACGATGTGACCAAGAGGGTTGGATCAAATGGTAATAAACTAGTTGGGGCAGGGATACCCCACAAGACCTGTCTCTTTATATTCTTTTTGGTTTCCAAATATAGGACAGGACTTCTCTGGAATGAGGAGCTTGTTGCCTACTTACAGATGAGGTAAGTCAGAGAATTTCTTTACAGTGAGCTCTCACAAAGAAAGGTAAAAGAGGGTCTGTGTAAGCTTCTTGGTCTGTAGTTTTCTTGTTTGGCAAAGGGATATATTTGGAGTATTATGTTTGGAGGTGCAACACATATGTAATCTCACAGCCGAGCATGCAACAGTGGGCTTGGGATGAGCGATCAGAAAGACAAGTAGGACATAAGGCAGAAGGAGAGCAATGACCAGCTGGGCCCCTTGGGGACATTTGTACATGTCTCTCACCATGTCTGACTGCCATGGTCTTCCAAGAGTAATGGATTCCTCATATCTACTGCCCAAATCACATGAAAATTCTTTTCTTGGACAACTCTAACTCAGAACCATACAGGAAAGGGTTTCTGGAAAATGTAATTCCCTGCCTTCAATAGGAGTACTTGTGCCAATTTGATGACACAATCCAACTCATTGGTCTAAGGCTCCATGGGTATAAAGTGACAGAACCAAAAGTAGTGCACATTTTCAACTCTCAGTCAATGTCGCTTCCATTCTGTTGGGCTACAATGACCATCAATGGTCAAATGGGAATTAGTAGTAAAAATTAGTTTCGTTGTTTAATTAAAATATTCAGATTTTAGGGATGACCAAATCTTAGGATTCACATAGTATTTTCAGGTCTTAATTTTGTTTTCTTTTTCTCCCTTGGTGCTACATTTTTAGTTGTTTCTGCTAAGAATGGTAAAAGAGAAAGATTTATAAAAATTAGACTAATAAAAGCATAAATTCTATAAAGGACAAAGTTTTAGGTCTATGGCTTTCTAGTTTTGATTTGAACAGAGAGTGCTTCTTTTTCCTAATTATTTTTAGCAAAAATGTTGAAATGAAGCCTCTTTGGCCCAACTCAGTTCAGATGTCCATTGTGGTTCAAGAATTGCGGCCTAGCCACAGAAAGAAAAATATTGCGTAATTTCACTTAGATCTAGAATGTAAAAAGTTCAAACTTACATATGTAGACAGTAGAATAGTGGTTTATCAGAGGCAGATGTGGGTACTGAAGGGGAGATGTTGATCAAAGGGTCCAAAGTTTCAGTTAGAAAGAGTAAATTTTTGAGATCTATTAGATAGCATGGTGACCATAGTTAATAACAACGTTTTGTATATTTCAAAATTGGTAAAAGAGTAGATTTTAAGTGTTCTCAGTAAGTGTGTGAGGGGATGGATATGTTAATCACCTTTATATAATCATTCCTTACTGTTTACATACAAGAATATCAAAACATCACATTTTTCCCCATAAACACATACAATTGTTTACAATTAAAAATAAAAATTCCAAAAATAACTGAGGTCAAAAGATGAGTATCAGTGACTTGGATCTATGTCATGTTCAGAAGTAAGATAGGAAGACATCAGGCCTTCCAGACTTGATAGAAGACAAGTGGCTTTCCTGTACTTATGAAGATGCAAGGAATAACATCTGTCCACCATGCTGATTAAAGCTCCTTTGTTCAACAAAATTTGTTATAATACAGGGACATGAAGGAAGCATGTCTTAATCAATTTAAAGAATGTAAATATTCATGAAACAAAGCTGCAATGGAAAAATAATTGAGGTAGAAATTATTTTTGATCAATTGGCCGTATATTGTGTGTGCCTAGTACTATTCTGCTCATTACGAGGAATATAAAATTTAACTTACAGTCTCCCTTTCCAAATTTACATTTTGATTGAGGACAGGACATTCTTAAATCTGTACTTGGCCATGTGACACCCTTTACCAAGCGGATGTAGCAAATGAGGCACAAGAAGAGACTTGGAAAGTTATGGTGCCTTCGAGCTTGCACCTTCTCATTGCTGTGTAGAAGCCTGAGTCTCCACAGGGACGGCTCAGAGTCTGTGTACTGATTGCCAAAGAACACAGAAACGGCCGTCCCAGCTGAGCAGATCTTGTAGCCACCAGCTGACCCTTCAACTGATCTCTGTTGCTCAAGAGCAGCCAAGATCAGTGAGAGAATTGCCCAGTTGAGCCCAGTACAAATTAATGATGTTCAGAAATATGAAGTCAATAAAATGATTGTTTTAAGCCACCGAATTTGGAAGTAGATTGCTGTATAGCAACAGCTATCAAATGCACCATCAATTTTTCAGGATTGCTTTTTAGAACTTTTCACCTCAGGAGATCAGTTAAAAACATACAGATGATTGGAACAACTGTGTCTTAAAGTAGTTCAGAAGAAATTTGTTTTCATAATTTTTTGGTTGATTTACAAGAATTACTAAAGCTACTCTTTTGTAATTTAGGCTTACTCTGACTCATAATATAAATGGGTTGCTATTGATTTTCTAAACAGTGTTATGGGACCTACAAAAGTCAAATAAAATGTCTCTGCTTTTTAAGATTTCTTTGTCAACTAGTGCCATGTTTAAAGCTGTTAAGAGACCTTAAACATACTTTATAAAACTCATGGGATCTGTGATCTACCCCAGTTATGTTTTTTTTGTGAAACTTTTATGTGGTGAGTATGTCAATATTTTAAGCCAGAGGTTAATAAAACTTTTGTTTGGTCTTAGCTTGATTCATATGGACCTGGTTTTTCTTGAGCAATAATCAAACCATGAATACCAGAGCCTACCCAATATGCTCCTTTTATTCATTTAGTAGGCATGCATTTCAAAGCCCTAATCAAAGTTCTTTTTTTTTATTTTTTAGTCAACTGCTTTAACCCAAGGTCCATTAGGAAAATCTAAGTCAGGCCTAAGCAACTTTTTATATCTATTTTTCTTGTTGCTTTCCACATAGAGGGAGACAACAAGCACAGGAGAGGGAAGGGGTATCTCTGGCTGGTTTATTCTATCACCTTCCATAAATTTTACCTTACTGTTTGAGGAAGAAGATGTATGTAGGATACAGAACAGATTCAGGGTATTCTTTTTTTTTTTTTTTTTTTTTTTTTTTTGAGACAGAGCCTCAAGCTGTCACCTTGGGTAGAGTTCTGTGGCATCATACTTCACAGCAACCTCTGACTCCTGGGCTCAAGCAATTCTCCTGCCTCCACCTCCCAAGTAGTTGGGACTACAGGCACCTGCCACAACACCAGGCTATTTTTAGGTTGCAGCCATTATTGCTGTTTGGCGGGCCTGGGCTGGATTCAAATCTACCAGCTCACAGGTGCCCAGCCAGATCCAGGATATTCTGAAATGTGTCATATAAGCCTCGAGTAAAGTTGCCATTCTTATAGAACTATAAGGCAAAAGCTGTTTGTGCTGCTATTCCTTTTGGGGAACCTCATTGTCACATGAGAAGTCACAGCTCTTAGTGACACCAAGGAGGGCATGTCTTTTTTATTGGGCCACCCATCCACCCCAGGCCTGCCTCTACAGATCTTTCCCTCTTATTATGCAAGATACAGTTAGGAAATATGCTCTCAGTTCCTCCAACTTCATCTTTAAATTCTGTTTTAATACATTCCCACATCTTAGATGGTCCACAGAAAAGAGTGTATAAATACACGTGTATGTATTTGTTACACAAAAGACTTCCAACTTTATGATCTGTGCAAACAACAGACCATAGTTTTAAACAATACTTCCTAATATTCTTGAAGCAAAACTGGAATTCATTTTAATGTTCTGTGGCTGGTAGACATTTGTGGTAAGTGAGGGTTTTTCCCA
Source organism: Loris lydekkerianus (assembly GCA_963574355.1). Taxonomy (NCBI): domain Eukaryota; kingdom Metazoa; phylum Chordata; class Mammalia; order Primates; family Lorisidae; genus Loris; species Loris lydekkerianus. The sequence goes on along the minus strand of CAUYPK010093251.1, from coordinate 69,070 downwards.
AAATTCTGATATGGACTAAATTTTTTTTTTCCTCCCAAAATTCGTATGTTGAAATCTTAACCTCCAATATGATGATATTAACAAGTAGGGTCTGTGGGAAGTAATTAGGTCAAGAGGGTGGAGTCTTCATGAATGCCATCAGTGCCTTCATAAGAAGAAATACCAGAGAGATGTCTGCAAACCAAGACGTGTTCCCTTACCAGACACTAGATCTGCTAATTCCTGGATTTTGGATTTTCCAAGAACTATGAAAACCAGATTTCTGCTGTTTAAGCCATCTGAGGTATTCTGTTATAGCAGGCTGAAATAACATATAACATACCCTACAGCATCAAATATAGATAGCAGAAACTAAGATCCACGAAGTCATAATAACTAATCTTATTTTCTACTTTTAAGACATTTGTCTGAATTTTTTATTATATCATACATCATAATTTCCAGGAAATTATGCTATAGAGAAGCTACTCCTGAAGAATTAACCTTTGAGTTATGTATTCTCATCATAAACACTTAGGAATGTGACAGTAATGGTTACTTTTAAATTTTGGAAAAGGAAATAGATAATCAGAATCTCTAAATAAGCTAGGAAAAAGTGACATAAAATTACCTTTGATGGGAAAAAATTAGTGAATTAAACATCACAGAAGTCTGTTTCGGCGTCATAAAGACATAGGCAGTTTAACTTGGCATGATAATGACAAAATTATCAGTCCTTTTTTCGTAATTAAAAAAATTAAATCATGGTAAAAAACATATAATGGGAATTTACCACCTTAACCATTTTTAAGTGTGTAGTTCACTGAGTACACTTGCACTGTTGTGCTATCATCACCACTATCCATTCACAGAACCCTTCTTATCTTGAAAAACTGAAAGTATGTACATAACAGCAACTTCCACCTCTCTGCTCCTCCCAGCTGCTGGCAACCTCCATTCTATTTTTGAGATCTATGCATTTGACTATTCTAGATACCACATATAAGTGGAATCATACAGTGTTTGTTCTTTTGTAACTGAATTCTCTCCCTTGGCATAATGTTTACAGGTTCACAGTTCAGAATTTCCTTCCTTTAAGGCTATCACATTGTGTGTGTATACCATATTTTGTTTATTGATTAGTGTTTTAATGGGTAATTTTTTCACGTTCGACAATCCATGATGAATGCTGTAATCTCTCAGTAGTCCACAACACCAGGGAGAAAAGATAGAGAGGATCTATCTTTGTGAACACTTCTCACAAGTCAAACCCTATACATTATCTTATCGCTCATTGACCAAAACTTTGTTAGATGCCAGAATGTAGCTGCAAGGAGGCTGAAAAGAATATGTTGGACAGTCACGTAACTTGGATTCCCTTGATGATGAATAGGAACATAAAAGATATTGGGGAACCATAATAAGTCTCTTCTATAGTACTTATTAAAAGAATATAGCAACTTTCATAAAAGATATACTTTCTTAGAGGGTAAAAGGAGGCATCTCAACTTATGAGTGTGATATGATAAATCTAGGCTCAGTCAAAGACCAAATCATGCCCAAGGAAATTTGGATACGATTAGGTCATTATACTTTATATAAAGATTAAAGAATCACGAACCAAAAAGAATAGAGTCACGTAACCGAGGGCAGGTTTGTTGTGTACATTTAAATTATTGAAGATTTTTATTTCATTTCTTGAAAAATGTTATATTGTTTGAATTATTCTTATTCTATTCTCATAGTGCTTTTTTATTTAGAAAAAATGACACGTTTTTATTGGTAGAAAGGGAAGAATTTTGTTGTTGGTGTTTTTTGTTTACTTTTTGGTATGTTTAAAGATTTTCTGGTGTTAAAACAACTATGTGAACAAAGTGGGCAGGAAATATAATTTGTCACACATTAAATAATGTGAACTTTATTCTAATGGCAAAAAAGGTGAAGGATATTTCAAAGAACTGAAATAGTGAAATTAGCAATTTAGAAAATAACTTCTCTGAGCGCAGAGTACAAATAACTTTGAATGACGTAAGAATGACGTAGGGAATCTAGTTAAGATTTCTAACTTCAATGTCAGAGAGCTAAGGAGGAGTTGGAAAGAGATGAATTCAAGTCCTCAGAAGATGGAATTAACAAAACTTGTTGACCGATCAGATTAAGCATGAGAAGGAGAATAAGAGAAAGACTTGATGTCCGGCATGACCTTCAGGGTAAATTGTGGTAAAATTTATTGACATAGAAAACATAAGTATAAGTTTATCCTATCCATAAGGAAGGATACGTTTGGTTTAGGGGCTCCTGAGAGCAAGACCTCTGTGGAATTGTCCTTATAGAGATATCCAGGAGGCAATTGAATCTCAGGAGAGAGAGCAGCCTACAGGATTTGGCAGGATTAAAGGGTTTCCTGCAGAATTTTGGTGCAAAGTCAAAAACTGGGCCAAGTGAGATGAGGTGGTCCTCCTATAGGCTGTAGATATTCATTAGAGCAGCAGTTCTCAACCTGTGGGTCACAACCCACAGGAACTGTATTAAAGGGCTGCGGCATTAGGAAGGTTAAGAACCACTGCATTAGTGAATCATCAGGATATGACGTTGAGGAGGACAGGGCATATCATCCCTACATCACTGTTACTTCCTAAGTGTATTTTTCTTTTAGTACACAGTATAATAATTTGCACTTGCATCAGCACTAAGATTTTGTGTATAAAATTTTAGATCCAATATTTTGTCTTCCCAGTTAAGGTTTTAACACCACAGCACTAAGAATTATATCAACTTATATTTCATTCCAAGAAATCCAATTTCCAGATATGAAGACTAACTTTTAGAAAATAGAATTGACTGATTAGAAAGCCAAACCATATAAAGCACCTACTGGAGAAAGAAAGAGATAAAAGAAAGAAAAACACCACATAGTATATGTCATGTATTTCAGAGTTTTACCATTTGGGGGGACAAATGCTTCCGTAAGGATTGTAGATGTAAGGGTCTATACGATGAAATATTTCTAATTGTAAATATTAAAGGGCTTTCCAAATTTTACCTTAATCAGCAACTGACAGTTGGCAGTCACTTTTTCCTTTGCAGTCATGTTTAGAACAAATCATTCTCTGAAGATTCAAATAAAACAAAGCTGTGAAAACAAAGAAGATAAAATAATTTTATAATTATGAAGAAAGTAAAGATGTACAATGGCCTTGTTAGGGACCCCTTGAAATGTTAACTCTGATGAACTTTGGTCAAACTTGTCTTTCAAATATTTAGTCTCAGTACCCAAACTCTGCAGTTTGTCACTTTTATTTTTAATTGCATTATATGCATTCCTGGAACCTCTGCTCTGGGATGAAATCATTACGTTTCTGAGTTCAGAAGAGCACCACTCAAACAGCTCATTCTCATCTGTTGATGGTACAATTTTGTTTTTGCTTTGATAGTTTTACCTGGGATTTGGTGTCGGTGTTTTACCTTCTTATTAATATTACAGTTTTAAAAGCAATAATTTAATCCTCATTAAAAACTCAAGATATAGGCTTCATTCCCACTGTACAGAAGAGTGAATTCAGATATTTACAAAAATAAAAATATAACAAGAATGTTAATAACTACCATTTATTGAGAATTTATTATGCACCAAGCACTCTGCTAGATCTCATGTGTATAAATCCATTATACTGTTGTCTCCATTTTATGGTGAAGAAACTAAGGCTTAGAGATGTTAAATAATCTCTCTAATATAATATACCTAGAGTGAGCAGACAAGATTTGAAATGACTGGTAACAAAACTTATGTACACTTAGTTGCCACTATGCGTATTATTTATCTCCCTCCTTTAAAGTATTTGACCTAATGAACACACACAATTATTGCGACCGTCACATAAACACGCTTAACGACAACTGTATAGTAGATGATTTCCTGCCACTTGTACCACACTGGGCCATGCCTTCATCAACTGCCCTCGGAATCCCACATCGATTTGCCTGATTGAGGACGAAGCTTCCGTCACTTTGCTCTTCTGTGTTATCCACTCCTTTCCTCTCCTGGATCCTCCTACCAGAAGCATACATTCTTGTCCCCATACTGTACTTACCTAGCTACCACTTCCTTTTTTACTTATATTTTATTTATTTATATTTTCTATTCTTTTTTAAAGCAAAACTTCTCAAAGGAATTTTGCGAGTTCAGATTATCCTCTTTTTCACCTCTGATTTCTCTTCAATTAGCTCCACTTGGGTTTCCATCGGTGCCATTCTATGAAAAGTGAGTGAATAAACCATCAATGGCATTTATCTTACCAAAGAAAATGATGGTACCTTAACCAATTCTCAGCAGTAGTCAATAGAGCAACAGAGGTGATTTCATCCTTTCTGTAATTCTTTCATCTCCTGGTTTCCATGACATTATTGATTGATTTAAATGATCTATTTATTTGACTAATGTTTATTGCTAGGAACTGTTTTAAATATGAAAGCCAAAGCCTTCACAGATAACATAGGCAATAATATTGTAAATGAATAAAATTTATATGCATCAGATATTGCTACATGCTGTGGAAAAATTAAGAAGGAAAGGAAAATAAAGAAAGTTGGGAAGGAGAGGGATTGCCATTTTAAACAGGATATTTAGGAAAGACCTCACTGCAAGGGTGTTATTTGAGCTAATAACTTGAGGAAGTGAGGAAGCATGCAATGCATGGGAAAGAGCATTTCAGCAGAGGGAGCAGCAGAGGGAGCAGCCAGTGAAATACACTAAAGGGGGACAAGGCCAGCTGTGCTCGGGGAACGGTGATAAGGTCAGTGTGGCAGAAGCAGAGTGAGCAATGGAAACAGACCACAGAGAGAAGGGAGCAAAGTACTAAAGGCCTTGGTGTCACGGAAAAGAGTCAACTTTAAATCTATATGAGATGGGGATCCCTAGCAAGGCTTTGAGCAGAGGAGTAACATCATCTGCCCGATGTGTTTATCTGATCACCTGGTTTCTTCAGCACAGAGGTTGAAAATAGGCAAGCTGTTCTGCAATTCAAGCAAGAGATGGAGGAGATTTGGATAGACGTGGAAGTAAAGGGTGTAGTGAGAGTTTGGATCTCTTTTGAAAAGAAAGGCTTGTAATGTGTTAATATTAAAATGCGATGTCTACATTTTGCCTCACTAGCTTTTCCTTCTTAGTCTTTGCTCAACCTCTGAATGTCCGCATGTTCAGGCTTCAGTCTTAGTTCCCGTTCTGTTTTATTATTTATATTTTCATTCTCGATGACCTCATCTTGTTCAACAATTTTAAAGAACACCTGCTGGCGATTACCCCAATATCACCCCAGACCTTGATGTGTCCTTTCAACTCTGGGTTTTTATATGTACTCAATGGATATCTAGGGCATGCATGTCTATTGTAAATATAAACTTAACATATTCTAAAAAGAATTGTCAGGTCTCATCCTGTATCTCCAAAATTATTAGTTTTTTTGTCTTTTCTATGTGAATAATTCATTCAGTTACTCAGTCCACAAACTTGAATTTAATGTAATTTTTTTCCTCCTTTATGGCTCACATTGTCATACAACTAAGGCCTCGGGATTATAGCTTCAAAAATCTATACAGGGTGGCCCTAAAGTTCATGTGCAATTTGAAATTGTGTGCAATTTCAAATTGCATAAGGAATTTATGATCAACTTGTGTGTGTGTGTGTGGGTGTGGGTGTGTATAATGAAGGGAGTAGATTTTTAACAGATACATTTATTACTAACCTGTCCCCTTCTCTTCAACAACTTCCCCACTTTTTGACTAAGTGAATATTCTATCTCACCCAAACTACTGCAATAGTCCCCAGCGGATTCCATTTTTTTCAATCGATCTTTTATACATCTGGTATGAAGTTCTACTGTTCCCCTACTTAAAATTCTTAAGTGGCTTCTACATGTTCTTACAATAGAGTCTCAAAGCCTTACATTAATTGCTTAACTCACTAATCTTATCTCATACCACATCCCCCAGTTTACTATGTCCCACAGTAAAGGGTATTTCTGTCTCTTTTTGCAGCAGAGTAATCTCTTCCCTGAATCAAGGTCTTGGCACCTACTTTTCCCTCCACATGAACATAACTCTTGCCTCACGTCTTTGCATAGCTGGCTTCTTCTCCTTGGCTAAACTTCAATTCAAACAGTTCCTCCTCACAGAAGCGTTACCTGACAATGTTCACCATGGCCCCTCACCTAAACCCCTCGGTACTCCCTATTCCATTATTATTAACCTTTTGACCCAAACTTTCTGCTAAAGATTCAAGAATAAAGGAATTGCTATTCTTCTTTTCTTTGAAGACCAGCCAAATATTACAAAGCACAAAACGAACTATAAACCGTTTCTGCAATAAACTAACAGTCGCAAGTCCCAATCACAACTGTTGAAATTTGAAATTCAGATCAATTTGGAGAATGATATAGGAAACATCTCTATAGAGATGGTGCAAATTTACAAAGTAGAAGTGCCTAATTATTGTTTCAGCAAGATCGAGAGAGGGCCTGAGGACAGATCTCTGAATCCAGTAGACACGACACAGGGGAGGGAGAAATGGCGATGAAAGTAATTCATTTATCAGGGTGTGTAAGAGACGGTGCACTTTGAACCAAAGTTGATTTCAGGGAGCCAAAAATTAATGAGTGAATGTGAACCCATCACACAAAAAAGGAGTGACCTGGGAGATTTTGTGAGACTCTCACAAATAAGCTTACTGCTCTGAGAGGTAACACACAGAAGAGTGGATAGAGATGTATTTATTCCCAAGGCAAAGTCCAAAGACTATTTGGCATGAAGGTTCTGAGCTGCTATATCTAGAATGAGTTTGCCTGACTTTCCTGCTCAACCACCTCCTTGCCCTTCTCTCTCTTAAACAATGGGCTGATTTGGATAGAACTGATTACATTCAAAGATTAGTAATATTAACTAAAAGAAAACAGGCCTGGAGCTAAGCAAAAAGGACTAAAACATCACAGGAGGAAAAAGGGAGAGGGATGAGGGAAAAGGTGAAAAGGAAGATAATATCTAAAAGCAGGAGAAAAAATTTCTACCTCGAAATAATTATGTGAGGAAACAAGGACATATTCATGATCTTGAAACAGTAACTGAAAACATAGATTCTTCGAAGAACATGGTCAAAGAAGATATTTATGCAAGAATAAAGGATGAAAGTAAACCGCCAGATTCAACTTACCTACAGTATTAAAAAACATAACCAAAAGTTAAAACAGACACTACAGAAAACATAGGGAGGGGCGTGGAGGAGAAACCATCAGACAAAATGAAGTGCCAAGGCCACAAAAGTTTCCGCAAATAGAAAAAAGAATGGGAATAGAGGACAAGAGAGGAATGTTCACTTACATGTCGCTAGAGAAGGTTCCAGAACTAATTGAAACTGAAAGTATTTGCTACGGTACACTTTGATCACCAAAGAGATCATTATATCTGAGAAATAATACAAAATTATAAGTTACATTGCTGAAAAAAATCATTGGAAAAAAATCCCAATTTTATTATTTTTTGCTTTTTTTTTTTTAAACCAGAAAACTTTAATTGAAAGAAAAAGTATTTAGCAAACATAAAACAAGGCGGCGTCTACTCCTTTTTCCCGCCTTCCGGGGTGGGCTCCGTGGGCGGCTCCTCTGCCGCTGCAGCGCTGCTGTCCGCGGCCGGCTCCTCGGCCAGCCTGTCCAGCCCCTCCTGCTCGCTCTCCCTGCGCCCCGCGGGCACCGCGCCCTCCTCTTCGCTCTCCTGGCCCTCGGTCATCTCGTCGAGGCGCGCGTCCTCGGCGTCCATGGGGACGCCGGCGCGGTCCTCCTCCTTGTCCTCGGCTTTGTTTTCCGCCGGCTCCTCCTCGGGCACCACGCCGCCCTCGCTGCCCTCGCTGCCCTCGCCGCCCTCGCCGCCCTCGCCGCGCTCCGCCGCCTCCTGCTCCTGCCCCGGCTCGGCCCGCGTGGTCTCGGCCACAGGCTTGTCCACGTCCATGTCCACTGCGCAAGTTCACGCTGAACCGGTCTGCACCTTCGGGAATTGCCTCGGCTCTTCCTGGCGCTGTTCTCTCTTCCTGAAGAAGTTCGTTTCTACCTCTGGCTGGATCTGTCCTCCGAGGACCTGAGTTCCAGCTATTGTGACAGCGGACTGACGTCGGCCCCGGGCTCACCCACGACTTCACGGAGGCGGCGGTTTCTCTGAAAACGGGCAGTGGCTGTAGGTTCCTGGACAGCGCTGGTCATAATCCTCCGGATGTTCAGCAGGCCAGGGCGTGGCTGAAGGTTCCTGGACAGCTGGTCATAATCCTCCGGACCTTCAGCAGGCCGGGCGGTGGCTGTAGGTTCCTGGACAGCGCTGGTCATAATCCTCCGGACCTTCAGCAGGCCAGGCGGTGGCTGTAGGTTCCTGGACAGCGCTGGTCATAACCCTCCGGACCTTCAGCAGGCCGGGCGGTGGCTGTAGGTTCCTGGACAACCCTGCTCATAATCCTCCGGATCTTCAGGGTTTCTCTGGAAATGGGCGGTGGCTATAGGTTCCTGGACAGCGCTGGCCATAATCCTCGGGACCTTCAGCAGGCCGAGCCCTTCTGTCAGGCGCTCCCCTCTCCTGCGATGCTGTCTCTGTCCACTCTCTTCCTCTAAAGCAGCTTCCGCACGACTTTTTGCATTTATGTTAGCGCGGTGCGCGGAGGGAGTTACGACAGGCCTTTGTAGATTTATGGTACTCCAACTGTTCTGCTTTGTACTCTTTTAAATATCCGTTTTTCATCAGTGAGATCTCGCCTCAGACCATGGAATAATCTTACCAGCCTCCTGCAACCTTAGGTCAGGGTTAAAGCCTTGACTTGGTCCCAGACCTTTCTGCTGTACAGGACAGAGGACATGAGTGGCTCTTCTGGTGGCTCTGGAGGTTTGGGAATCACAACACCACGGGCTGGCACACCCCACAATACCATAGCCTCAAGGTGAGGGTGGTGGCCCCTCCCTCCCAGCCTGTAGTTGTAGGTGACATGGATCCCACAAGCCCCACTGTTCTGGGAATTTTCTGTTGTTGCAGAAAATTTGTTGAGGTGGGAGGTGGTAAGATGGTGTTTTTAACATTTGGAAGATTAAGTTCTCAGTTCCTTAAAAGTAAACCTGAGACACTAGGAGCCGAAAAAGCACCTGCTGTCCCACCACTGGCTTCACTTCTCTTTGTCTGGCACACTCCCTGCCCCTCCTGTTCCATAAATACCAATTTTTAAAAACTGCTTATCTATGGAGCCTAAAAATCAAATTAAATCTGAGATTGGATTTCTCAATAGCAACATTAAGTATCAGAAGATGTAAAGCAATTTTAAACAAAATCCAGCAATAAAAATATAATTCAGGAATTCCATATTAAGTCAAGTCATTGCTCAAAATACAGAAAGCGAGCACATGGGTTCAAATGTAGGAGAACTCACACCACAGTGATACCCCCAGGATGATGATAAATGGCCACCTAATAGATGATCAGAGAAAACTCAGAAATGAGTATTGTATTCACTAGAACACAGACAGAAAACTAAACAATTATGAAAATTACATTTTAGGGGTAAAATGTAATTAGTCTAATTTAAGAAAGCATAGCAAGGAATGATGCAAAAATCAGGGTGTTAAACAGATCACAGGGCATTGTAATCCAGGAAAGGCATTATTTTAGGGTAAAAGCTATAAGGATTTTTAGATTGCTGGGGGTGGAGGGGTGGGGTGAGGGGCAAGACATATCAAGAATGAGTCTAAATTTTCAGCCTGAGCAATTTTGAATGGAGTGCCACTGACATGAGGAAGCCAAGGAGAAAGGCCAGCATAGGTTGGGGTATACCACATACACAAATTTTTGGCATATGTTACAGCCTGAATGTTCATGTTCCTCCAAAATTCATATATTGAAAATCACACTCCCAATGTGATGATAATTTAAGATGGAGCCTTTGGAAGGTAAGGAGGGTGAGATGAAGTCATAGGGTGGAGCCCATATAAGGAAGGAAAGAAACCAGAGAGGGCATACTCTCCCATGTCCACATGAGAAGGTAGCACAAGTAGTTGACTTTAAGAGAGAGAGAAAACAGAATCAGTCAATACATTGATCCTAGACTTCTCAGCCTCCAGTGAGAAGATAAATTTTTGCTGTTTAAGCCACTCAGTCTATGGCATTTTGTTAGCCCAAGGAGACTAATATACATTTGTTAATTTTGAGGTAACTTCCATACATCGAGCAGGAATGTGGATATATGGTTCTGGAGTTTGGTAGAGAGTTGGAAGTCATTATCGATGACAGACGGTATTTGAAGCCAAACGGGAAGTGCATCACTTAATCCTCTTGTGTGTTCTTGGAGTAATTCCTCCTTATTGGGAAATGAGAGGAATCAGCAAATCATGCTAGTTGTCAAATTTATTCAAAAAACTCACATCAAGTACTGCCTCCTCTTTTCTCAGCTTGCTTAGTATTATATGTAAAGACTCCTTCTGTACTTTCTACTTACTTCTAGATCTAGCCATTGCATAAGTTACTTCCGCTGCTTCTCTTTTTTTACCTTCAGTGAGTCAATCTCAAGGGCCAACATCATGTAATTATTTCCCCAGTCCTGGCTATCATACCACTGGACTAAATCCCCATTTCCCTGCTTTGTATGTTATGTTATATGACATTTATAATGTGTTACACATGTATATAGTATGTTATATATATACACACACACACATATATATGACATGTTGTATGACAAAATTGTTACCACAAATCCAAATCCAAATCAGAGTCATCAAACAACATAGTTTGCACAGGACTGATTTGTACCTATTATCTTGACGTAATTATCAAAGCACACCTTTTCACTATTTGATGGTTTGAGCAGTAATTAGGATGGCTATCTTAAAACAAGATATTTCTTCATCATTTACTATATTAGTGCTAGCTGTTGATCTTAACTGAATTTAATGTTGACCCATGTTTGTTTCTTGTGCAGTTGAGTAATACAGAGCCATAAAACAAACAGGAAAAGAAATACAGGTATTCTTAAGATTAAAATTTTGTGGTTAAAATTTTGTGGATATTAGTAAGCAGGAACAAATACGAACTTCAACATAGAAGCTTTATTATCTTATACAACAAAACCAGACTTTTAAATTAAATGTCAAAAATTCTTACAAAAAGCACAAAATCTAAGCTAACCACAATTTGATATGAAAAATGAGTAGGCTTTGCAGAAATGAAATCTCTTTTCCCATCACAACTATAGTATTCTTTTTTTTTTTTTTTTGGCCAGGGCTTGTTTGAACCTGCCACCTCCCGCATATGGGACCAGCACCCTACTCCTTTGAGCCACAGGCACTGTCCCCACAACTATAGTATTTGTGAGTCTTTTGAATTTTGACAGCAACTTTTGAATAATGATAACATTATTATTCATAGAGCACACCACAGCATTCTTTAGCCTTCACTTATTATGAGAACTTCACTATATTATAAGTCTGCCTCTGTTCTTTTCTCCTTATTGATTAAGTTGTGTTATTTGGTTACTTTGTTACCATAAAGAAAACATTGAAACTAAAATCAATTATTAGTCCTTGTTGATTTTCTGTGGTTCTACAGATGGTCAGAAGATGCCTATGTTCATTTTTTATTATAATTTTATTCAAATGAAATCACAAAACTTGAAGAGTATTGCAGATCTCTAAAGATAAAGTTTTGGAACTTCAAGAATCTATGAATTTATACTTGTAAAAAGTTACCGATGGATTTTTAACCTGAGAATTTAGACCATAAGAGGTGTCAATGATGAATAAACATCACCATTTTTTCTCACTAAGAACAAAAAGAAAATAAAAATTGAAGCAGATGATAATTATAATTCCTTTGGAAGGTTCAGTGGAAATAGTTGTCACCCTGAAAGCAGTTTGATAATGTGAAACAAACATAAAACTGTGTATACTCTTTGACTATGTTACTTCCACTTCTAGAAATGTATCCTAAGAACATATTTAATAAAATTCACATGGATCCATAATCAGCATAATACTTTGTATATCCCATGCCTTGATAAATATTTATACACACCCACACCATGCACGTTCTAGTGTCAGGTGCCAGTATAAAGGATGACAAGTCCCTGCTTTTAAGAAAGTAGAGGCTGTTCACGGAGCTGTATTAAAAATCATACAAGCCTGTAGCAACTATGGCAAGTGCTGTGTGGGAGGAGATAGGAGAGCTTTGAACGGAGGTGTTGAGCATGGTCAAAGAGATCAAAAAAGCCTTCTCTTAGGAAAAGCCCTACAACCTGAAGACTGAATCTTGGATGGGAGCTAACCAGAGAGGGAGAAAATGGGTCTCAAGCTGAGGAGTAGTCTGTGCAAAACTCCTAGTTGAGAAGAAAGGTGATGGATACAAGGACTCGAGAGAAGACGTCTGTGACTGGGATGGCAGGAAGAGTGGAATACGGTATCCAGTGAGGCAGGAGGAACGAGAAAGGACCCGAGTTCCCTCTCTCTCTCTCTCAATCATAGTTTGTTTGTTTTTTTCCTCAAATAACCAGAATTTCATTTAAAACCTTTAAAGGATTTTTAATATGGGCAGAATTGTCTTTGAAAAAGACCACTTCATCTATTTGGGGAAAACAGATCATGGAATGCTCGCTACATGAAATGGGATTAGTTATCATAGTAAGTTTAATAGTCATAAAAAATGGAAATTAGCTCAAATGTACAATAAAGTTTGTCTAAATGGATTTTTGTACATTCATACAGTAAAATACTTTGAAGTTATAAAAATGGCAATACTTTAGAAGTATATCTATTTCCGTAAAGAGTTGTACTCAATATTCTAAATGAAGAAAGCATTTGGCAATTAAATATTTTGTTCTTGTCTGGCGCTGGCATAATTCTCATGGTAAAATATAACCATTTACAGAAACTATCGGTCAAATTCAGGCCTAGATAGGATGAAAGAATAAAGCTAGCAGTTATCAAGCTAATTTGTGTCTTTTTTTTTTTAAAAAAGCACATAAAATGAATTAATACTCTATGCAGCTCCGATGCACCAACTAGTCCACTTGGAAGTTTTATTTTTATTACTCCACAGAAAAATACAGAAGCACGGGAAATTAGGGATCATCAATACAAAAAGCCATTTTGAGTGAATAAATAAATGTGCAATGTTGTTATGAGATAGTTACTTTCCTCCATAAAACTGTCCTATCTTAGCTTCATCAGAAGAAAGGGAAGAAGAAGAATGCAATAATATGACTTTAGAATAAATAAATAATGGGAGAATTTAAAAATAGAATGAGGCTTTTCTTTGAACTATTCAATCTTCTTGAGACTGTAAATTGTGCAGGAATAGTGAATAGTTTCTCTGATATGTTTTCTCCCTATCTGGAAAAAAATATGAACCTTTCTCATGGATTTGAACATTTCTAATTACACACCTGTTGGTAATCTAGAATAGAAAAAATAACATATATAAAAGTTCATAAGAAATTTATGTACATAATATGCTCAGCTCAACATTTTTTTTTTTTATTTTTTATTTTTTTTTTGAGACAGGGTTGCACTCTGTCACCCTGGGTAGAGTGCTATGACGTCATAGTTCATAGCAACCTTAAACTCTTGGGCTCAAGTGATCCTTTTGCCTCAGCCTCCCATTAACTCAGGTTGTATAGTTTTGAGTTAATAAATTTGGTCATTGGTTTAAAATAACAAAAATGTCAGTAGCAGCATGCATAAGCTTGCATTAATTATGAGAAAAAGTTATAAATCCATAGAAAATAATTTTTTATTTAAACAGGATTTTATTTTGTTTGTTGTATACTACTATGTATTATTTAGTAGCTAATTAGTCAGTAGCTGAAATATGTTATTAAAAATAAAAGTAATACTGTAGTTACCTTGTAACTGTGATAAAAGGGCCAATGCAATTTTCAGATATGGCAGCCTTCACATTATTAACCCCCTAAACCAAGGCCAGTAATTGCATATCTACAGCTGTCTTACTATTTCTGTATAGTGTGTTAGGCTGCTATACCAAAATACCTTAGGCTGGGTAAATATTAAGTAATATAAATTTGTTTCTCATAGTTTTGGAGGCTAGGGAGTCCAAGATCAAAACACTAGCAGATTTGGTGTTTGATAGGGACGCACTCTCTGCTTTAAACATAGAACTTAGTTACTACATCTGCATATTACAGTAGGAGCAGATACTGTGTCCTCACACGGAGAAAGGAGCAAGGCAGCCTTCTTCAACCTTTCTATAGGAAAAGATTGTTATTAATGCAGGGAGGGCCCTCATGATGTATTCATTTCCCAAATGGTTCCATTCCTGCCTACCCTCATAATGGGGATTAGCTTTCAACATGAATTTTGGAGGGAGACAGACCATAGCACTGAGTGTGAAAAATAAAGCACTATTTCTCTAAATCTTTGTACATCTTATTGCTGATATACACATGTTAAATCATTCCTAGATAACACAGCGGTAATTCAATTTCATCAAAGCAAAAGATTCATCATAGTTCATCCTGGAAATTAGTCTTTATTAATTTTGTAGTTTGTATCATATTTGATTTTTAAAGTAGTTTTTACCCGGTATAAGAACTAGAAGTGTAACAAATATATATATTGTTATAAACATTTACATTACTCAGAGTATATTTCTAAAGCAGTAAACTCTGAACCAGGAATATTTGTAGATTAAATAGAACACTAGTCCACTAAGTAGACGGTCATATTTGCATCCTAGTTTTATTGCAATCAGTCATGAGGCTTGGTGATGTGGCTCCTCACGTCTATTGGCTGTGTTTTCTTATGGAAAATAGAGGGGATGAAAGATAATATATTGGGGTATTAAAGGAAAACATGAGTTTCAAAGTTTTGAGTCATTGTTTGGACATTTTTATTTTATGTGTTCTTGTGTATTTTATTTATTAATTTTTTTTATTTTCACATACACATGTGTTCATTAGGCTTCCACTTTTTGCCTTCACAAAATTAAAAAGGCTTAACAACAACAACAGTGTTTAAAATGGGGACCAGAAACAAAAACCTCGCAAAGAACAAAGACAAATACATTAAGAAAAGAAATCAGCGAATGCTGCAATGAAGTATTAAGCAGTAATAATAATAGTAATGCAAAGAAAGTAACATTCACATTGTCAAATAAGAGTATATCTATTATAGAATGCTTTGACTCTGAGGTTCAGTATGGAGTCATCAATTAACTTATTATTTTTTCCCCAAAGTATCAAAGAATATACAACTAATATTTATAAATAAAAATAAAAGATCATTTTTCTTGTGTACGTTTTATAAGCAACATATAATATATTGGAAATATAGCAATAAACTTTGGAGTACATGGTTGAAATGCTTTTACTATTAAGAATCATGATCTGAAAATTTTTATGATACTTGCTCTCATAATTCCTTCATTTTTTGAAGGAGGCCCATTTCCTGGGGTAATTAAGAGGTCTTCCAAAGGTGGTAAGGAGGGATAAGAGACCCCGGGAAATGGGAGGTTTGTGGAAATCTAGTCCTCCAGGCTCTGCCCTCTGAGTTTCCTTTTACACTTCTTTTATATATTAGACTTTTGAATTATATTTATTTGTAGGAATAGGTTCATATATTTAAACAAAAGCTTGAAGGACACGTGATTAAATGATGTCTGAGGTCTCAACAGGATCTAAACTTCTCTGATCACTTAGGCTCTGAGCTGCTCTCCATTCTGGAGGTAAATAGTGACAAACACTAAATGCATAGGTAGCAAATTTTTATGTTAGGGTCACAGTGTTACAGACTCCAGGCTCATGATATAATTAGTGATATGAGACATATATATGAGAAGGTAGCCAAAAATTTATGTGAAACCTGAGTGGTGGACACACTTTGCATTAGTGGTTGAGCATAGGGCCAAGATCATAGGAACATGCCAAAGATATATTTTAAGTGGTCTTTAAAGTAATCCCATGTGACATCCCACATTCAATAATGCCATATTTTACCGAAATGTTTACCTTTAAACACCACCCTACTATAGTTGTATCCTATGGGCCTTAATTATAAAGTTGGTGAAAGCAACGGATTGCTTATCAGCTTTGTTTAAAATAAAAGAGTGTAACTGGATTTTGGTAATGTAGTATATTGTTAAAGTGTTGGGCAGCCTAGCCTGAAAATGCCTAAATATCCTCGATAAGGATCAGGTGTGGGACACGTTGCTGCACAAATAAAGAGAGCAATGCCATTATAAGGTATTTCACTTGTTTGTGAGTTATCCTCACAATGTAAATGCAGATAAAACATTTCTTGGATTCTTTAGTTTCTACTCATTTCATTAGAATCAACACAACCAGTTTGTGAAATCTGAAAGAAAAAGTAAAACAGCTTGCCATTGTATATCTGGTCAAGATTTTTTGCCAAATTGTTGGCATTAATCATAAAGAAACAGGTAAGAAAGAAAATTAATAATATGGCTATTAACAGAGGCAATTCTGAATTATTTTAATTATAGTAGGCATACACGCTAACAGTTTCCAGGCAATGCCTCTTCATGATGATATGGCTGGGCAATTAAGAGGCCTAGATGGTACAGATGCCCCTGCCATGGGTCACAGCTCCCCATGGCAATGAACCTAGCTCTGTCCTGTAGCGAAGAGTTGAGGTGGACAGTGGGAGAAGATACATTCTGTCCGAGTCTACACTCACCTAAAGGAGTATTGTTTCCTGAGTTTTCTGACAATGACTGTTTTGTGACAAGTTTCGCTTCATTTCTTACTTTCCAGAGATATTCATATCTCTCCTTCCCATACACATTTTTTCCTCTTTGGCTGGATTGGCTGGAAATGTGAATGCTAAAATCCAATAGTTAATGAATAACACTGTCTATAAAACAACATTCCTTTAATTATAGATGAGTATTTACATGTAGATATTTTTAGACTCTAAATCAGCCTAAAGGTCTATAAATAAAGACGTTGCTATAAAAGTTAGGTGCTCTATAAAAAGTAGACAATGGGTAAAAAAATAATGCCTTTTTTGCTTCTATCCTGCAATACGTCATTACAGATAGAGCCCTTGGGACAAGATGTGGAATGCCCAAGACCCAGAGTGCCTCATATTTAGGGAGTTTTGATATTAGCAAAATGTTTAAACAAATACAAACAGAGAAGATAAAATATGTCCTGAAAATTAGGTTAGCGAAGCTCAGTTTGTAATTTTTACATTTAGTGGAACACAATATGCCAAACTCTATCTTAGCATTTCTTTCCTTTTTACCCTTCTACGGGCTTTGGAAGACAGAAAAGCCTTGGTACTTGTTGTATCTTAAATGTGTAATGTCTGATCTTCTACACTTTGACTTAGACATCATATCTCGTTCATAGTCCACAAACCCACCAGTGAGATGATCATGGTGTTTTAAAAAATTTTCCCTTCGAATAGGCCTACTAAAAAGAGTTAGAGAACAAGAAGAGAAGCATAAAGGGATTTGGAGGAAGGATTGACATCACCCCTGGCAACAGCCCATGATGCAGGACCTAGAGTACTTACTTTCCTTTCTTAGAGGAAACACAGTTCCTACTCATGCACATAATGTAATGCCTCTAAATGCCCATTATACACTGTGAGTAGGGAAAATAGTATAGCCATCTTTCTGAAGAATCCCCTGACCTCTCCATTTACAGCTAGTAAGCATCACATAGACTCAAGGAGGCTGGAGACCAGAGGGAAATGCAGGAGTTCTCACCAAGCAGCCACAGCACCCAGACCAGCACTGGCACACGATTATGGTAACTGTATGTATCGTTCAAACTGGAACACTTTGATCTGAGACAAGTGCTACATTGGACAGAGCCCTGCATTCACCCTGGGAAACTAGAGATAGCCACATAGTAGGTATTCATTATTTACTGGATGAATGAATAAATGAAGACCATGGCTCAGCTATGCTTATTCTAAGGGATGCAATGGAACAAAGGTCAAAAAGTTATTCTGGATTGTTGCAGATAGTCTAAGGAATAGAAGTTATCAAGTTATGGGTTCCAGCTTTCCATAAAGCCTGAACTTGAGACTCTGAGGAAAAGGGTCTAAAAACCATGCAAGCTTTCTAACAGTAGTATAGGCTGTCTCGGAATGCACTACATTTATTTTCAAATAAACAGTTAACTCAAATTTTTTTAAATAGCAGAAGGTAAGACTTACAACAACAAAAAGATGTTATAAAAAAATTGGCTGTACAATGGTAAAAAAAAAAAAAAAAAAAAAAAAAAAACTCTAAGGCTACCCCTATTTAACTTATTCTGAAATATTGGAAAGATAAATTTCTACAATATCTTACCTGTAAAATTAACAAAAGAAGTTGTTCCTTGGGAATGTAAAGCATGCTGAAGGTCCTATGGCTGGAAAGATAGAAAAATATTGAACATATGTATATATTTTAAAAATCTAAAGGTAATCTCTAAAAGAATATAAAAATCTATAGTATTCAAATCTATATACAAAAGAACTACACATTATATATGTGTATATCTATACTAATACTTATATGTATTGTGATAAAGTCGTACCTCCCTCCCCACCTCAAACTGGACCCCAAAGAAACCTTAAAAATGAGTTCCCAGGCAAAACGAGGATGGAAAACTTACCATATTTCCTCTCCCTTGCTAATGGCCATCAGACTATGTCCTAAGGACCTGAGCAGCTTTATTTCCTGAGAAAAGACCACCAGCAATGAAATGGTTTCAACAGTCTACAGACTTGTGCAAAGAGGCTTTTGTGTCCTCGCTTCTTCTTTTTGACATAAACGGTGGCCATTTTTAGATGTGGACCACAGAAAAGTCCAGAAGGCCCCACTGCGCAGGTGCATAGTTCTCTTCGCATAAATATTCATGACTCCTCCTACAGCTTATTAAATATTCATATTTATTCACCCTGCTCAGTAGCAAATCTTGTTCCCTTTGTCCCTCCCTTGAAACACGAGTTCCTGAATTGTGGTGGGAATCCCAGTTTCCCGACCTGCTGTCATGGTCACTAAGGGCTATAATTCCTGGAGGAAAACCAAAGCTTTCCTATTCCAAATGACAAATCTCATCATATTTTTCAGTTCACACACACACTCATACACACACACATATACAACAGAAATAATAATAAGATACAGTAACACCAAATAAAATGGCAAAAATAGCTCTAATTCTGTCAGTAATCACGTTAAAATTGAATGGATCAAACTTTTCTATTAAAGAGATTCTCAGTTCATAAAGAAAAAAAAAACAAAATCCACTATATTGTGCTCCATATGAAAAATCCAAAACCTATCCAGAAAAACTGAGCATGAAGTGATGAGAAAAGATATACCTTGCTAACCACAAAGTACTATAATGATACACATGATTGTCATTAAATAGAATTTAAGTAAAAGTTTATTAAAAGAATAAAAATTGCACATAATAAAAAGAACATACATAATAATTATAAATTTGTATTCAATTAGCTTCAAATACATATAAAGCAGTAACTGGTAGAAATACCAAGAGAAATGATCCTTCTGGCTGAGCCTCTGGAATAGCTGGGGCTGTAGGCACGTGAATCATGCCCAGCTAACTTAAAAAAAAAAAAAAAATGCTGTGGAGAGAGGGTCTCACTATGCTGTCGGAGCCAGTCATAAACTTCTGGCCTCAAGTGATCCTGCCGCCTCAGCCTTTCAACGTGCTGAGATTACAGGTGGGAGCCACTCTGTCCAAGCTTCTTTCTTTTCTTTCACAATATTCTTAGCAATTACATTTTTCTTTCTTTCAGTTTCAAAACTTACTCTTCAAGCTCCAAAAACTAAATGCTTGTTATAAATGTTGAGAAAAGCATTGGATTAATTCATGGAAATTTGACATTATCTGCAACATCGAATCTCTTCTATTTAAGAAAAGTGTGTACCTCTCCATTGGTTGGGTCTACTTTAATATAGTCAGAAAAGCTGTATAATTGTCTTTATATCAGTATGATGCTGTGTAGAAAAGGAGTATTATATGTAAGAACTGCTACCAGGTAAAAAGATGAAGGATCAATTTGCTCTACTTTGACTATGCCGTGTATCAGAATTCACCTGGCTTTCTCCGTTAGATGTGAAGTTATCCTCCCATGGTTGTTAGTCTGTAAGTCATAATCACTCAATAAATACCTATTTGGGATATAATTCACACTGACTGCCTGAGCCCTGAGGTACAAAAAATAAAATACAAAATGTAGTCTCTACCCCTAAGAGGCTTTAAATCTAAGAGTAAGAAAAAAAATAGATTCAAAAAGCTAAAAAATATATATGAAAAAGATGCCCAAGCGAGAAAAGAAAGAAGAAAAAGAAATCACAAGCAGGATGCTAGAGTGAAAACTGACCATCGGATTCCTTTCTCAGTCTATATCAGCGCCATGTAATTTATAATTCACTAAGGGGTGTGCATGTGTTTAAATACAAAAATAAAACAATTCTATTAGCAAGCGCTTACTTAAAAACATGGCAATAAACTGGGGAAGAAGAAATTCCAAGTATCATTTTTAAACTAAAGGACACTACTAAACCTTATTTCTAGATGCTTTTTGGAGGGTATTTGAATCATTTATCTTTAGTTTATTACAGTTAATTGTTGACTGTTTTGCATTTAATTCACTGACTTATCCTTTAATATTTAAATATCTAGCAGGCATCTTATTTATGGAAGGATTCTAATCCACACCAAAATGAAACATTTGTGTTGACATTTTGAAATGATTTATGGCTAAGATGCTACCAAGGACTTTTAAAAATCAAATCCTGCAAAGAGCAGCTTGAAGTAGGTGAACAAAAATAATTTACATTACTCAAAAAGACATTTTTCATTTAATACCTAGGGTAAACTAATTGAAAATCTAAAATTATACTGCTTTCCTGTAGATTATGAAAAAGGATTATAACATGAAAAAAATCTTAAATGTGAAGATGCCTTGTACCTTTCTGACTCCCACTTCCACTGTCATCCCAGCTGATATTTAGGTCTCGGCTAATGGATTAGGTCCCATTGATCTCTGTTGGAAAATGTGAGTCACTCTTGCTGATCACTGTCTGCTATTGCCCAAACCTCCTTCGTTGCTAGCAAAGTATGATTCCATTGAAATCTGCCCCAAATCATCATCTGTATAAACAATGATATGTGGTTTTAAACTTGAAGCATATTTTCTAACCAGCTGAACTAACTATTTTTTTTTAACTTTTTCTTACGAGCAGTGGTACATGCTGTGAATATTTTTTTCACATGCAAAAGATAAAATTTGGTTTTAAATGGAATATAGTAATGGTTTATTTGATCAGATTCTGGGAATTCATCACAAGACATCAATTTATGTCCAAGATTCACCATACCTTCAAAAACCTCCCTTAACCGGATCTATTTAACATGTTTTAGATAGAAGGTTAAATTACAATAAAATCAATCTAACACAGATTTCTTTGTTTCTTTTTTTGTGACAGAGTCTCAAGCTGTCACCTTGGGTAGAGTGCCGTGGTGTCACAGCTCTCGGCAACCTCAAACTCTTGGGCTTAAGCCATTCTCTTGCCTCAGCCTCCCAAGCTCTAACAAAGCTTTATTAAATATTAGAAGATGAGAATATGCAACCCTAAAATATGCCTTTTGGGCATAAAATTACATTGAGCTGATTATTTTGAGAAACTGTAGATATAGGAGAAGTTAGGAAAACAGGGAAGTTCTCATTTTATAAGAGAAACTTATTATTATGAAGGAAAACTCCTTTTGTAAGGGTGTATCCTTCTCCTCACAGGAAGAGAGAGATAACTAACTCAGTAGAGACTCATTAATGGAGAAGGGATTGACGTAAATCATTTTAACAAACCTGACTCTTGTTTACTGTGCTTTTGTAACTGGCCCCCCATTGAAAAAATTTTAATAACCCCTGTATAATCTTCTCCCTTAACTACTTGACCTTTTGGGTTGTTTCTCAGAAATGGTAGATTTTCTGTAAGACAAGGGAGTTAAGATTCTGAAGGCCCCAGAGCAGATCTCCTGATGCTGAGATTCACCATTCCCCAGAACCTGCTCCCCGTACACAGAGCCCCTTGTTAGTTATACCACTACCCATATCCAGACTCCTAGCCCCTCCTTTGAAAGGCTATGATCTCTCATCAGTAGGGGAAACGTTTAAATTAACTTCTCTGGTTCTTCCAACTAATATCTGCTGTATTAAAATTTGTTTCTTCCTTGGCAACCCTCATTGTCTTAATAACCAGATCTTTGAGTGACAAACTTGACCTAGACTGAAACCCCCTTGTGGCTGCAACAACACTTTTCCTGGGCATTTCCCCATAACCAGCTTCCTCCCATACCCATTTTCATTTGTTTTAGCAAAAAGAAGGTATTTAAGTCTGAACTCAAAACTCCTTCTTGAAGATATGCTTGCCTTTCTCTGGGACTGTCCATGTACATGTTGGGGTGAGAGAACCTTTTTTCTCCCCTGTTGAGATTTAATATTGAGTCTGAGTAATAAACTGACAATAGATACAATCACAGAAGAAAGGTAAAATAAGTTTATTATGTGCATGGTGGCATCACAAGAAAGTGATTACCCAATCAGATGAAATTTAGAAGCTTCTATGCTCTTCTCTTCTGGGGAGAGGGAAGTGGAAGCAGTAGATACTTTTAGAGGAAGAGTAAACGATTTTTAAAGGAGATGAAGGCAATGTTAACCAGTTTGTTGTATTTCAAATTGTATATAAAACCAGCACATAGTACCCCATAAATGCATGATTGTACACAGCTCTGATTTAACTTTTAAAAAGGAGAAGAATGGGCATGAGAAACAGGTAATAACCTGAGATAAAGGTCTTCTTGTCTCTGGGTGTGGTGTCAACTTTAGTCTTCCTTCCTGCAAGTTAATCTTTCCTATTTGATGAGATTATAAGGAAGGGTCTCAAGACAATTGTCTTTCTTCTGAAGGAACTTCCCTTAGTTGGATAAGAGAATTTCCAGGAGGTGGAGAGGGCCAAGACTGAGGGGTGGGAGAAGGTCAGAGAGACCTTAGTTCCAAGTCAGCTGCTTGTGTTTAAAGTATCATGCTTTCAAAATGTCAGATTTGGGGATTTTTCTTCTCAAACCCAACATAAACAGGAGGTATACATTTTAATAAACATCTATTTATTTTTCTGTCATTAATCTCTTTTATTACAGTGGTCTGGCTCAACTAAAACCCACAAAAGGCAGAGAGAAAATTGTTTTTCCTCCTCTGTGAACAAAAATTGTAAACCAGACACATTACCAGGTTCCTGGGATTAAAAATGAAAAAAAAAGAAGTAGACCTGGTTTATATAGAATATCGTAGAAGGGATCCATGCAAAACATAGTTAGACTATAGTGAGCTCAGTGTCAATAGAGATTAGCACAAAGTGAATTATTGAACAGTTAGAAATTGGAGGTCAGGTGCAGTGGTTCATGCCCATAATCTTAGGACTCTGGGAGACCAAGTTGGGAAGTCCTCTTGAGCTCAGGAACTTGAGATCAGCCTGAGCAAGAGTGAGACCCTATCTGTACTAAAAATAGAAAATTTAGCTGGTGTGTTGTGGTGGGCACCTGTAGTCCCAGCTACTCAGGAGGCTGAGGCAGGAGGATCACTGGAACTCAGAAGCTGGAGGTTGCCTCAAAAAATGGAAAAGAAAGGTTAGAAATTGGGTGAAGATATAAAAAGAAACAGGAAACAATAGGTGGAATATTGAAGTTAATTCTTGAAAAAGCAGTCAATCAGTGAGATTATGAAACAAAAGTATTAGAGTCAGATGAGCAAAACTGACTCCAGCTTTCTCTCCCTCCCTATGTGACTTAGGCTGTGTTATTTAACCTACAAGTAAAATCATATTAATAATATTAACTCATCAGATTGTGTGAGGATACATTAAATAATGATGGGAACTGGCACTGTAAATGTTTGACAAATATTAGCTAAAATTACTATTGTTCCCAAGAGAAAGAACAGAGGGTGTGAAGGTATAAAATATGTTTGCAGCAGCAACGTGAATGAGTAGGAGCAGATGAGTCTGGATCAGAGTATAGAGAGCCACATGTTCTATCGTGTGAAACAGCTGAATTAATCAGTCTTGGAACTGCCTAATCTCTCAATGTCTTAGAATGTCAGGCATTATCTACGTTGTTTAAAATAATTTTAGATTATTTCATACTTAAAATATTTCAACAGATTTACTCCCACTTGTTACCTGTGACATATCCTTTGTGGGGAGCAAGGAAGAACAAAAGGCATAAAAATTGGTGAGTCCTAAAGTGACTCTGCATGGCTAGGGGAGTAGACGTAGTGAAACGCCTTATGCAGGAACATGAGGTCAGACAATTAAGGTCATCCTAGAAAAAGTACCTCATATCTCCTCCCTGAATATCACTATGGTCAACTTCAGGGTACCCCCCTTAGGGAGCTATGCACTGCTACCAATGCCTAGCCCATCCTTCAAAGCAATTTTGAACTCTTTTTCTGGAGTGGACATCAGAGCTGTTGTCATATGAGGTCTGACAATTAAATTTGTGAACTCATTCTAGAAAAGGTGCTACATACCTCATTGCTGAGCATTGTTAAGGTCACCTTTGAAGTACTCCCCTGGGCCAGCTGGCGACCTAATAGTCTTAATGAGTGTTATCTACCAGGGGGCTGATGGGACTGGGTTCTTCATTGTTGTACTATGAGCCAGTCTGGGGACTGAGTGTCCTCCTGGGACATTCCCATAGGACAGTGGGTAATCCAGTGACCTGCTTGATGGCACTGGTGACAAGAGGCCTTGAGCAGCCTGTTCTCTTGAGGGCAGTCTTTGGCCCAGTGCCCTTCCCATCAGCAGATGTAGCAGCAACAATCTCTTCCTTTGATTGGGGCATTCGCTGTCTTTCTGAGTGTGGACTCCAGCGCTGCCGTCAATTGAAATGCCTAGCCCTTCCTCCATCCTGTATCCTAAGCCTGAGATTCAATCTCAAAAGTTCTATTGTAGAACAAAGAATCAGTGGCAGCTACCACGTCATCTTGGGAAGTGGCAGATTCTTGGACAAGCTTCTGGAGCTTTTTCCTAATATCTAGTGTTGTTCAGGTCAAGAATTTGTTTTTTAATATCACTTTTCCATCATAGGAGTTAAGATTGAGAGTAGTGTTTTTCTATTATGTCTCCCAGAGCTGATCCAGGAAGGCTCTGGTATTTTCTTCAGGCCCCTGGGTTAAGAAAGAGACCTTGGAATAACTGACCACCTTTCCCTGGTGTCCTTGAGGGCAGACTAGACACACAGTATAACATTCCCTCTCTCCCCCACTTCTCTTCTAGTGAATTATTACTCTACCCGGGCTCAGTCACGGGGCACTACTATTTTACCCACTGGTATTTGAAAGGCAAAATCCAGTGACAATTTTACATATCCCTGTTAATACCCCAATCCTGTTTTATTTCTTTTAACTCTACTAAAATAAAGGACTTATAGACCAGGATTGGTCCGAGCTCTCACTGCTTACAGTGGGGTAGGAGTTGAGAGATAGAGATAGGGCCCCTTCCCCTTGTAGCTGCCCCCCCCTCCCGTTTAGGCTTCCCTGAGTCTAGGGAACCATGGGTCAGGTGGGAACCTGGGGAGGAGCTGTTGACACTGTGGTCTTACTCAGCTCTGTACATGCCTTACACCACAAAGGAAGTGTGTACATACAGTATTTTGGCCATTTTCCTTCCCCTTTGCAAAAAAGGTCCGATTGTAAGATGGTGACTTAGAGTGCTGTGTGGCAGCCACTCTTCTCCACTGTTCAGCGTGTTCTGTGGCCATGAGGTCATGCGGAAGTAGATGAAATGTTTCTTCTTCAGAGCATCTGGATCAAACTTGTCCAGTTTGAGAAAATGAAAGTAAGAAGGGGAAAGGAGGCTGTACCAGAGCGTGTAAGCGCTCAGTCTCCCAGGTAACAAACCCAAGCCATGTGGCTGATGGACAAGGAGGAAAGGGAGAGAAGCTAAACCACTGGGGTCTGGTGGAGCTGGCTGTCCTGGATAAACAGCTCAGGCCCTGCAGCCAAAGGTTCAGCCCAGATGTCTCTTTTCTGATTCATGGGGAGAGGAGCTGTGCATGATCCCTCAACTCTAAGAGTTTCTCTTGTTTTTAAACACTAGGACAATGGTCTGTTGGTATCATGAACTGGTCCATTTTGTAAAAGCACTATTAACAGCACCAGCAGTTGGGTGACTAGCCACAATAAGAAAGGCCCTTCCTGGAATGGAGCAAAAAATTGCTTAAAGGTGAAAAAGAAGGGCCTAATACAACCAGAGGTGTAAGTATTTCACCAGGCCCTTATGGCAGATTTAACTGTGCCCCATGAGGGAGATTTAACTGTGCCCCATGAGGGAAATTTAACTATACTCCATGTGGGAGACACATGGTGAGAACAAATGCAGTTGGGCCCTAAGGCAACCCTGATCTGTTTGTGTACAGGCATATCCACTGGCTTTACAACCTTCTGGTCCTGAAAGGATTTGACTGCAAAGTAGGCATTGACTAGCTCTCCTTTCCTGATCACCAGGCGTACAAGTTCACCCTAAGGGAGTGAGCTAGACACTAGATGGCTTAATGCAGACAAAACCAGGGGAGGGAACATTGTTGAGCCTTACTGCAGACAGGGAAGTAAGCACCCCATCAAATCAGAAAGAACAGCACATTCTCAAGACCAGTGCAAATGCTGGAAGCATGAGAATTACCCCTAGAGCCCTCTTCCCTAAGGTGAAACAAAATGAAAGACCTTTCTCCTACCATGAAGTCTATGCCCCCAAACTCTTTACCACCCAGTTAAGGTTTAGCTGAGAATACAACCATGCAGCCTGAGAAATGGCAAGGGGTAAAAGCAAAGCAAGCCCCTTGAGCACTGGCTGCGAGGCAGGATGATCAAAGCAAGAGCATCTTCATGAAAAGGCGAGTTGGCTCATAGAAACAGAGTGGCCTGAGTCAAAGTGCTTCTATGAAAAAGGGGAGCTAGCTTACCAAAATGTTGGGGTTCAGGCAGTTGTTTTTGGCGTGCTCCTTGGTGGAAGAATGACCAGACCCACCAACGTCAAGTGTAAAACAGAGTTTGTTGAGGAAGAGCAAGATAGGTTTACAGAGCAAGAACAAGATATAGGTTTACAGAGTAAGGTACATGTGTCATAGACAGTTGACAGCCCACTTGCCATGGCAAAAGACTAGAGGAAGCAGTTGTTTTTTTCAAACCTGGAAGGCCTTATATTTCCAGACTCTCTCTAGATCCATTCATGTCTACTTGAAAGTCAGCCAATTCTTCTCTGAGCTTGTCTCCTTATTATAAGACCCAACAAGCACAGTGAGAAACACTCACTGTTAGTGTTCTATTTTCCTACCTGTTCATTAGGGCTACAAGTTCATTAGACATATGAGTCGCTTCCCAAGTAGCCATTGGTGACACTTTTTTCGTTCTTGCCCTGACATGGTGGAAGAGAGGTACCACTTGTACAATCTTTTATCAGCCAGAGTTAAGTCATAGCCTGCCTAACTGTAAGGAAGCCCAGAAATGTTGGGCCACAGATAAAATATTTGGGCAGAGCCATTTGTATCTGCCACACCTTCCATTTATTCTACAAAATTAAGATGTCATGGGGATAATTACATCTCCTTCAATATTCATTTTTAGATTCATCCATTTTAATTATCATTTGTTATGATTGCATCCTTCCACCCCCTTTAACCTCCTGCAAAATGGGGTTAACAAATGAATATCAACTAAAACCACAGCTCCACTCTGATTTTTTTTTTTCCCCAAAGGAGATACTGGAGTGGAAAATGATAAGAATTGTAAAAATATAACTTACTTTCTTTTGCTAAAAGGAAGCAGGTAATCAGTCACACATTTCTTCTCCACTGTTCCGTGTGGTTGATTATTATTAAAATATTCATCCCCTTTCCTTTATTTCCATGGAGTGTTTTCTCCATCCTTTGATTCTGGATTTAATTGTGTTTCTTGCTTTGGCCAATGACTTATTAGTAGACAGGACTCAAGTCAAAGCTTAAAAACTACTTGTGAGATTGAGTGGAAAATATCTGCTATTTTTTTGAGCTTTTGTTATTGTTAGTTATACATCACTTTTGAATCAATGTTGCCCTATATACCAAAACTGTATGCAAGTAAATGGGAATATGACTTTTCCATTACTGATTAAGAAAGAACATGAAATATAAGTTTTAGAAGTGAATTAATTACTTCTAAATATCAAGCTTCTGATCAGGTAAAGTCTCAAAGAGATATTAGGATCAGGATAATATAAATTCAAGTTTTAAACTCATTCAGAAATAAATTACTTATATTAGTATCAATGCAAGCAACTTTCTTTTCACTTTCATCAAAAATATTTTCCTTCTATCTAACACGTATAAAATTAAATGTCATTTTCTATGCGTCTTAAAATCCCGGAGTAAGAGCTTCATGCAAAATAAAAGTACAAATACAAATTGAATTCTACATTCCCTTACTAATTGCTACAAACTCTAGTTAGCTAATGATTTGCTTCATGACTTGGCTTTTTTTCTTTAATCTTGCTAACTCTGGCCTTCCAGGTACTTTTCAAAGACGACAGTCCATTTTATACTATCCTTTAATGTTGAAGGGGTGAAAAGCTTTCTCAGTTCATCCTAGCTACTCTTAGCACTTTAAGACCTCTTTTCCCAGGGGACAGACATCTAAATTTCTACCAATCTAGGTCAGGCCAGGCCCATTATTCTCTGTCTGCCTACTGGGCATTTATTTTTCTCTACAGAAAAGGGTCAGATGTTCTCTGACTGCAGCATATTTGTTGTTCGTTTTCATTGTTAAACTAAATCTGTTGAAACAACGTAGAACAGATAATGGTCTCCCCTCACCACAGAATGGAATCTAAGAAAGTGTCTGTAGCAGTCACTATATATACCCTCCACCCAGATGGCCTCACCACTCACCTCTGCTGCATAAACTGATGGCTTCTGGCTGCAAACAACTGTAACTCCGGGCTTTCCTTGGTAAGAAGGACACGCAGGCCTGTGTATGGGGCAGGCTGAGTTATGGAGGAGAGGAGAATGATGGGGGAGGAGGAGGGGATTAACATCCCCTGGGAGCAGCTGTAAGCAAGGATGTTTGGGGATTGGTAGCTGAATAGCCCAGCTATTTCATCCTCCTTGTGGGACAATTCTGGGACATAGCCTGTTTTGTTTCACAGCATTCACCAGAGCCTCATGGCAGTGACCTGTTCATTCATGTGCCCTGTCCTACCTTCTTCTCTTACCAAGCTCTCATGTGTTTTCTAGAATCTTCTTCCAAATCAACTCCTTGGACTCAAACCCTTGCAAAAGGTTGGTGTTAGAAATAACCCAGTAAAAGACAGTGCCCAAGTTTTGAAAAAAGTAAAAGGATGGAAGGAAAGAAGGAAATAATAAAATAAGGAAAGAAGGTGTGGAATTAACTTAAGTCTGTAATTATTTAGGAAAAAAATATTCAGCTCAATAAAATAGCTCAACTCTTACGCATACACACATAGATCCTATATAAAATTATGAAATAGATGTTGCTTTCAAAATTAACACATATCAAGAGAGATACTGCAATTTTTTGGCCTTTATATCTTTTAGGGGTGGAGCATAATAAAGTACACAGGCTTTGGAATTCTGCACTCAGGTCCCTACCACTTTCACTGGTTGTGTGACCTGGGGCATGTACATAATCACCAAAGTCCTCCTTTGGGATAGTAACAACAACTTCATCATGGCTGTATTGAGGATTAGATGAGATAATTTATCTAAAGGAAAGTAAGTGCAGAGAGTTGACTGTACTCTGAAGGGATACCATAATCATTGGTTGGCTCGGTGCTCGTAGCACAGTGGTTACTGCGCCAGCCACATGCACTGAGGCTGGCGGGTTCAAACCCAGCCAGGGCCAGCTAAACAACCAGGACAGTTGCCACAAAAAAATAGCTGGGCATTGTGGCAGGCACCTATAGTCCCAGCTGCTTGGGAGGCTGAGGCAAGAGAATCGCTTAAACACAAGGGTTTGAGGTTGGTATGAGCTGTGATGCCACAGCACTCTACCAAGGGTGATACAATGAGATTCTTAAAAAAAAAAAAAAAAAAAAGTTATTGGCTTCCTTCCCTTCAGTTTAACTTGTTATACTATATAGAGGAAGCTCCATAATTGACCGTCTCCTTACATTGACCACCTTCTTATGTTTATCTAATTTTCATAGGCCAGACAGGCACTGTGAGTACATATCAGTACACAGGCCTAATTCTTTAGGTTGACCAGTTTGTTACAGTCCCTTGAGTGGTCAACATACAGAAGAGATTCTACTATATTTGTGTTCTGGTCTAAACTCTTATGGGGAGTCAAAGCATCTAGAGCAAAAACTGGATAAATGACTAGACTATCAGACATTCAGATGTTACATCTATTCCAAAGAAATTAATCCCATGATTATAAAATTAAATGCTTTTAAAGATTCACAACTGAATCAACAAACATTAATTGATGACTTCTTGAAAGTAACCAGTGTGTGTGAAATGCTACAGGGAGCTGCATAAAATCTTTTTTAGTGTTCCAATAGGTAGGCCACTTTACAGGTTGCCTGGGTGGGGAATGGAAGATAGAAAAGACTTATTGTACCTGTTTTACAGTTAAGGAAGTTTTGTCTTATCTGAGTAAGTGGCTTCCTTAAGACCTCAAAGCTAAACAATGGAGGATCTGGGAACTGGAAATTCATCTTATACATTTTTATATTTATCATGAAATTTTGTTATGTTTTCAACTTAGTACACTGAGGTACACGTATGAGAAAAAATGTAATTCCCTTCAAAGCCTAACACATTCTTTATGGACTGTTTTTATTGAAATTAAGTAAGAAATCAAAGTGCAGAACACTAAGTTTCAGTATCCGATGACAACAGCCAAGTTTTCTTTCATGGATATTAAAAATGCTAGCTTTTTAATAATTTTTAAATAATTTTTTTTGCTAAGCACAAAATGGTGAGAAGGTAGGAGGGCCTGGGAACTTGGCGGTGCTGTCCTCTCACTGGTGGCTTCAGCTTCGCAGCTCCTGATTGGACACTCACAGCATCTGGAGCCTGATGAGCTTTTGCCCAGAATAAGATCTCTTATCTCTCTAGTTTTGTGTGTGAAAACTGTGCAGTGTGAAAATTAACAAATCTTTTGCAATTACTGTAAACAACTCAAATATTTTTAGATGTCTCATCCATGATCACACAGGCCTTCTGTAAGGTCTCCAAAAGTTGAACCCTAATACCTATCTCCTTTTTTTCTTCTGTATTTATTTCAATTCAATATCTGACTTTCAGCTCAGAATCACTGTTGAATCTGCAAATCACTTTTTCAGATTCATTCCCAGGCTTTTACCTGAAGTAGAAGGGAACAAGTAAGGGTAAAAAGTGCGTAACATTATCATTGTAAACAAGGACAGGAAATGGAACCTTGCCAGCGGCTCCAGAGTAGGGTTGCACCCTGTGCAAAGTGAGGGCACATTCAGACCTTTCCTATCCAGAAATCTGTCTGGCTCTCTTAAGACTGTGTTACTTGATCACAGCAGGATAAAAATGCACACCCAGGGCAAATCTGTAAACACCAGCTTAATCTGCATGGGAAGAGTCACTGTCATCTCTGACAGAAAAAAGCCCTCAGGACACATTTCAGCATTGACAGTCACCTCAGTGTTTTTTAAAATCTTATTGGATTTATTGCAGAACTATTAGAAATGTTAGGAATCTATATTGGGAGGAA
This sequence comes from Loris lydekkerianus, assembly GCA_963574355.1. NCBI lineage: Eukaryota > Metazoa > Chordata > Mammalia > Primates > Lorisidae > Loris > Loris lydekkerianus. The sequence continues at coordinate 37,283 of CAUYPK010093251.1, read as the reverse complement.
AAGAATGGGTATTTTCTTAGAATTTTGCTTCTTTAAAGGCAATATAAGTCCTTGATATTGTGATTAAAATAAAAATAGCTGTGTGTTGTTGTTTTTTTTTTTACTTCAGAAGCTGCTTTGTCTTCAACATTATTATACAATCACATCATTTTCATGTGCTATTGAATCTTCAACATAGTTGAGGAACATCCTTTCTAATAAAATTTGTTAAAGGTGACCATCTCGATATTTAACTTATTTTCTTACTGTGTGTCTACCCAAAAAACACAAAATTATTTATGATATTTAGGGAAAGCTATGAGCAGATACTTGGAAAAAGTCAAAGATATTGATAAATAAACCATCATAAAGTAATGATATAATATTAACTCACAAAGTATAATTCCCTCCACATCCTGAAAATGTTACAGGTGAATTTTCACAATACTAATTTAATATGGGACAACTAACAACTTATACATCACCCTATCCCCCTAACATCCACTTATACCAGGAATCTAGAGAATCCTGACTGCTGTATTTCTGTGGGAAGTGAGAATTTTTACCATTTAGAGATGGTGATGGTGTCATAATCAAAAACACCTCTGAGGACTTGATGAATGTTACAAACTTTATTTTCAGAAAAATAATAATATGCAGAAAATTTGATATTCAGTTTCCAGGGATTCACGTAATCTTTAACATACCGCTACCCTGGGATAAGATCCCCTAATGTCCACATTCACATGAAGGATGGCTTCTGACGATGACCAAAGTGCAGTAGGGAGATGTGCAATTCCCAACATCATCCTGAGCTGTCATCACAGCTGGAAAATGTGGACTTTAAATTTTCTCGTAATGCCCTGCCTGGGTTCACCTGAGAATTGCTTAACTTTCTGCTTTACTTTCATTTTATTCAACGTCCTGGTTAATTCCTGGGTAAACATATGTTTGACTCTACATATATGGAGAAAAACATATTCCAAACAGTAATGTTAAAAAATGGTTTACATTAGTTACTTCCATATATGTTCATTTGAATAAGGCGAAGCATCAGGAAAACCAGTTACCAGGAGCCTTATTTATCCAAGATGAATACCTAGAGATATTCTTTGGTATTAGTGTCAGCGTTTGCAAGAAAAAATTATCCCATTAAAATAGCCCTCATGAATAATTCAAAGGGTTCAATTTAACGGAGGAAGGGGGAGACAGAAACAGGTTATCGAATTTGCTGGAAAACCATGTTGCTGCATAGCATTTTTTATGTGTAGTTATAATGTAGGTTATTCTTTATTCTGTATCTATATCAAAAAGTAGATCTCAACATTTAAATATTTTTGTCTTTATTTTTTCTGCTCTTTAGCATTCATAAAAGCATTTTTTCCCAAATAACATTTTTCTTAAAAACGTGTTCCTACTCATGGAATCCCAGTATCTCAATTTTTTTTTTTTTTGCTGTTGTACATGGCAAGAAATGTTTGCCAATGTTGAAAGGAAGGGGAATAGAATGTACGTTGCAAACTTTCCATGTGATAAAGCTGAATGTGGTCACTAAGCTGAATGTGGTGGACACTGGTTGTTTATCCTCTGCATTGGTCGGGGTACTGTGAAAAACCAGAAGCCACTCTAGAAATGCCAGTGCTGAAGAATGTAACACAGAGAATTAGAGCTTACACAACCTTTGGAAAGGCTGGGGAGCAAAGGTTGAGAGAGAGATGGATTATGGAGAAAGAACAGCAGGACTGGATAGTTCAGCAAGCTCAGGGAGTTTCTCTTTTTGATGAAAGTTCACTTACTAATGCCCCATTAAGATTTCAAACTTAATAACCAACTGTTTTTAAGTTTCCACTATTAATCAATAAGTGCCTTTCCTATCATGTAGGTAGTATATTATTTACTCTGAGAAAAGGCAGAAAAAAATATTCCCATTCTCTGTGTTTTGAGTGCCTACTATGTACCATATTAATCATCTACACATATTTTATAAAGATAAAACTGTAAATGTTATTAATAATGGACCAAAGAGGCACTAAGTTGTGTTAGTGTAATTATATTCTATTTTTTCCTTATTATCATTATCATTAATCCAACATATACACGAAAACTTCCAGGGGGAAGGAAATTTTGTAACTTGAAGGTGGCAGAGAGGGGCTTTCTATGTAGAGCTGGCAAGTCACCCAGTTCTGACAGGGAGGTTTTAGGGGTAGGCCTACGAGCAAGGAAGCTGGCAGTTTTTAAAAGGAGAAGAAATGAGAAGGGCTGCAAGTTGGGTTCCCCAAGATGCAGAACCTGAGAAGGAGACCAGCGTGCAGGAGGTTTATACCGTATGTTTTTGGAATGAATATCAAAAGGAAAGAAGAGAAGGCAACAAGAGTGGGCAGGAGATGGCCAAGAGGGATGCAGAATCCTGCAGATCCCTGAATATGGAACAATCCTTCTGAGATGTCTCCACCTGGAAGGCCAGATCTTTACAAATCTACTTCCTTTATTGGGTGTGGGTTGCCCTGAGAAGGGGGCACCATATTCTTTTTTCGGCTGAGGCAATCTCTGAAGAGGGCTAAGATCTAAGGGTTGTTTGCCAGAAAGACCCACATCCTTTGAGAGAATGAGTCCAAAGTTCCCAAAGTGGATCAAGCTCCATCAACAGGAAAGACGAGATAGTCAAACATTAGAACATTTCAGGTGAACAAACAGCATAGTAGAGCAGATCTAGAAGTAAAAGTGAGAGTCATAATGAAAAGAAAACCTTTCATGCAAAAATGTATTTGTAGCTATAATTAGCACAGGTATAGCGGGGCCAACCAAGAAAGGGCTTTAAAAGTTAGGCCAAAGCTTTCCAGATGACATAGTAATTCACTGGCTGTTGTTCTATCTGGTTTTGAAAGAAAAAGCCATGTGTAAGGAGAACATGTCTGGCAATGTTGTGTTGTAGATGGATCAAAGGAAAAAATCTTGAGTTAAGGAGAGTGTGTGGAAGAGTGTCTTCTCTATCAAATAGACCCTTTTATAAATAGAGACTTTCCATGAAGAAGGAGTTTATCAATGAGATATAAGGGTATGCTAAGTAAAGCTTTATGCAAAGCTCTTTAAGTTGTGATTCCCTTTACCCACCCTCCTTATTCTTTCTGCCTAGAGCTCAGGAATGATTGTTAGAGCTCCAGAACTCACCTCAGGCCATGGAGGAAAGACCAGGAAGAATGACAGCTCAAACTGCACGCTCTTGAACCAGCTGCCCATCCCCTATGTTGTATTCCATGAAAAAAAATAGCACGTTCACCATCATTGGATCTCTAATACCCGCTGTCATAGTTCCTAATGGTAACCAATGTCCCGACAGTACACAGGGACTTACGATTAATCTATGCCACTGAGTGAGAGTGTCTTTGCCCTTAAGAAAATGTCTTTGCCCTTAAGGGGGCTACAGTTGAGTTAGAGAGATAAGACTTCTCCCTCCAACCAATAGTGAATGTTATAATACATAAGAAGCCCCTATTTAATTTCTTACTACTGAAGATATATCAGACAGTAATTATAAGGAGAGGAAACTCAGTGAGGTCCTGGTCACCATGAAGGAAGGACCTGAGCTCACCTCACGGTGGAAATGGGTAGGCTCACATAGGAAATGAAGATGGCTGGAGATTTAGAGTAGAACCGTCAAGTGGAGATGAAGATGGAATGCTTTATGCAATAGAGTATGGTCAATAGAGAAAAAAGAGTCAGAAATACAGTTGGGTAGGAAATCTAATAGATGAACGTCATGGGAGGATTGCAAGTCACATGGGAAAAGGTAGATTTAATATGGAAAAAAGTGGGAGCTATTGAAAATGTGTGCCACGCAAGTCAATTTGAAGACTTTGGATGCAGCAAGAAATAAACTGGGGAGAAACTTGTACATATAGAGATCAGCCAAGAGACTATGATAATGGGCCAGAAGCAAGGTGGGCAAGAGCCTACATCACACCGTGCTGTAGGTGAGAAGTGGGGAGAAGGCGTGACACAGAAGGTATTTCCATATTTCGCCTAGTAGGTAATTTTTACCAAGTGTTTAAAAAGATAAGACAGGGATCAATTATGACCAAGATCCTACCTAGCACAATTTGCCTTGCTGTTCCTGGTAAATTATTGTCATGGTAAAGTGTCTGCACCTGGCCTTGGGGACAGAGTAAGAAAGCCTCATTAAGAAACCCCTCCTCGGCGGTGCCTGTGGCTCAAAGGAGTGGGGTGCCGGCCCTATGTGCTGGAGGTGGTGGGGCAGGTTCAAACCCAGCCACAGCCAAAAACTGCAAAAAAAGAAAGAAAAAAGAAAAAGAAAGAAGCCCGTCCTAAGAAGATGGTGTGCATTTCTAATTGTTTAAGTTCTCTTTAGAACCATCAATGAGATTGTACAGTTTTATTGATATAAAATTGTATTTTCTTTTAAGTATATTGCTACTTTGTGTTTTTATTTTATCATGTTGTGGTTATGCATGCAGACTTTAGAATTGGACCACTTGAATTTGAATCCTGCATTTTTTTGAATCTCAGCTGTATAACCGATGAAAAATTGCTTAAACACTGCATGCCTCCGTTTGTTCATACCCGAAAGGGAAATAATACTTTTTGTTTATTTGAGCATTAAATAAGTAAATGCATATAAAGAATTTAGAATGCCCTAGAACACAGGTCTTCAATAAATATTACTCTTATCAATATGTTGAAATTAGTGGGTTCCCATTTGATGCCTTGGAGGTGGGGGGAATGCATTATTTAATAAATAATGATTGTCTGAAAAGCCATATGAAATAATATTGTTTACAATAAGAAAAAGAGACAATGTTCTTCCTCCAGGTCTTTAACACAGTTGTCTTTTCTGTAAGTTTATTTTTCTTTTCAGGTTTCTGGGCCTCAGGCTCTCAGCGTCCCCTCTGGATCTCAGTGTCTGCTTGCTACCCAACAGCCAAAAGAGCAGAGACCAGGGTCACCACTGGACACGGGGCAGGTTATTTTGTGTTGAGATGGGAACACCGAGGGTGGATCGCTCCTAACACACGCCACCCTTCCCCATTTTCTCATCACTTATCCTTTCTCAGTCTTGATTTCCCCTTCTATAAAAGGCTAAAATTTTATTGAATCTATCCCACCTCTCATCTTGAAGTTCAGAGGAACAGATATATTTGAGAGCTTTATAATGTTCAAATTACATTCAAATCACTGGCGTCCAATCCTCACTGTCCACTCTTCACATACTGCAGAGTTCACTTACAACAAAATCAGTTCCTTTCCAGCAGTTTGCCTGACAAAGCCAACCATGCTTGGAGGTGGGAACAGAAACGAGGCATCATAGATGCTGGAAAGACTTCTCTGTCTGAATTCCGGGAACACGCAGTTTTCTGTTGGCGGACACATCTCTCAGTAGGCTGCCTCTGTCCTTCCACAAAGATTGCTTCTGCAGTATCAGTGGTCTTCTGTCAGAGTCAGGCTCACAAAGAAAACTTTCCATTTGATTTGTAAAATAATTAAATTCCTCCATTGAGATTTCCCCAGAAATTCGGAAACACCTTGTGTCGGTATTCCATTTTGAGCAAAAGATCTTTTTCAGATCAGGACACAGACTTCTGGCCTCAGTAGGCACCCAAAATGCCTGATGCCTTCTCATTGCCTGAGAATCTGGAGACTGGTTATTTCATGGAGTTACTTAGCTCTGTACCTTCTGCAGTTAATTTTCAGCTGACCTTTTCCAACCTCAAGCTATTACTTGCTTCCTGATCTGGGAAGTCCCTTCTTCTGAGCCCTGTGAAATTACAAATCTACTCTAACCAATTCTTCTATGTCCTGAGAGTATCTGTCTGCTCCCTAACCTTAATTCACTGTGTCTATCCACAGGACATTATTGCCTTCAGGGGTGTCCAACTTTTTTTTTAAATTCTCTGCTGCACATTGGAAAGAGTTATCTTGGGCACACATAAATATACAAACACTAACAAAAGCTGATGGGCAAAAGAAAAAAAGTCTATGCATATTTTTTGTGATATTCACAGCACAGATAAGCAAAAGGGTCCTCACATAATCCTCACGCAGCCCACGGGCCATAGGTTGGACTCCCTTGAGAAAGACTTCTGTTGGTTTCAGCTGTGGGGAAAGCAGTGCCCACACATAACAAGGCTCACGTGCCATTTCCTTTGCTTGTTTGAACACTTTGGTGGCATTTTCATTGATCTTCCTGCTACAAGACCCAATGTTCAACTATACCACTGGACAGAATGAAAAAAATGTAATGATAAAAATATGGGGAAAATATGGGCACAGTGGCTCACACCTATAATCCTAGTACTCTGGGAGGCTGAAGCAGGTGGATTGCTTGAGCTCAGGAGTTGGAAACCAGCTTGAGTGAGAGCGAGACCCCATCACTACTAAAAACAGAAAAAAATAAAACAAAAAATAACAACAACAACAAAAAAACCTAGCTAGGCATTGTGGCAGGTGCCTGCAGTCCCAGCTCCTTAGGAGGTTGAGGCAAGAGGGTCACTGAAGCCCAAGAGTTTGAGGTTGCTGTGAACTGTGATGTCATAGCACTCTATGCAGGGCTACAAAAGTAAGACTCTGTCTCAGAGGGAAAAAAAAAAGAATTTGGGAAAGAAAACTACAATACCAAGTTTTAATTTTCAATGGCAATGTCTATGAAAAATCAGGTCACATAACATACTACAGTATGAACAGTACTTGATAAGGATGTTTGCCATGTACATTTTCTCATTTATAAATTTAAAACTGTGAGGAAGAAGGGCAGCTCTTAACTACTGTTATTTTTAAAAAGAGAAAATTGTGACTCAGAATGGCAAGTCCCACGCTTGGGGTTACCAGGTAAGTGAAAAATAACTCCTCCCTTTAGACATTGGTCAGCTGTTCAGTGTCTCTGTACACAGCTACAGGATGTCCAATTCTAAAACATTAATTTTAATCATGTGCAGGTCATATGAATATGGAATTAAAAAAATACATGTAATTTTATCATATTACCAGTTCATTATTTGCATTTTAAGAAAATGGCCTTACTCCAACTCTCTCACCTTACACTTGAGTAAAATAACCCTCTAAAAATGGCCTTCTGCATAGCAGAGCTGTCTGGACTGTCAAGCCCAGATGCTTGTTTCCCTTTTAATGGAGAGGGCTTGCATGGGTGAAATGGTTTTATCCGCACCTAAACCCTTGTCATCAATAAGGCACTAGCCTGAAGGCACAAAGTGACAGAGTAATACTTTCAAAATTAATTTCCTTAACTGGCGTTGCGGGTCTTTGGAGACTGGTCTCCTCTATGGGACATTGCTTAAGAAGCAAAGCGAACATTTTTCAGTGTACAATTGTTCCTCATTTTCTTGAATTCCACAGGGTGAAGTAAATCTTTGCAGTTCCTTTGCTGATTCAACACAGTCTCAGAGAAGTCCATTCTTTTCAAATCCAAAGGAAAAAAAAAAAAACCCCAAAAAAACCCTTTATATATTTTAAACAGCAGACCAAGTCATGTACTAGGAGAAGGTAGGACTAAGAGAATTCACATTTTTTGAGGTCTTCCAAACATTATTCCATCCTAATCCTCCCAGAAACCTTATGAAGCTACTATTGTGCCTATTTTTTAGACTGAAACCTGAAATTCAAGATTTAAGTAACTTGAATAAGGCCATAGAGATTAAAAGTCATGGAATTCTATTTAACTGCCATTTTTTTGGCCACTTTGTGGTCTAGTTTCATGTGTAGGTGTTTTCTCCCGTGCCCTCCTGGTCATCTGAGGGCAAATGGCTCATTTTCTCTGACTCCTATAGGACCAACCCAAATTCCTAATTTTAAACAACTTCTAAGCCAGTCATATGTCTGCGTGGATTAAGAGGCTAATCTATCCTGTCAGTGAGCTGCGTGCACTTTTCTTCTTTCTTCTTTTTCTTTTTAGAAGGCACTCTATAAACAACGTTCTAATTTAGAAAAGAAAGTCTATCTTGAATTTATACTCAGTACCAATTTATGTTGTAACATTACTGACAGTGTCACTTAATTTGCCTAGTTGCCTATGGTCTAAATGTAGGTAATTTACAAACCTTTAACAATTTTCAGCTTTGCTAAATGGTACAGAGAACTGCAATTACATTTAAAATGCACTGGCGCTCTATATGTCAGTAAAAAGCACCTCCAAAGACATAATTACAATGTGATTGCCCACAAGTTCATGAAGTAAACATACATTATTAGAAGGCACTCGCCTGTTCAATTTAAGTAACATTACAGCTAACATATTGCATAAATAGGGAGCCATTTTGCGACTAGTTACTGTAATAACAGGAGTTTAAATTAAAATGTGGTGCCTAAGTATATGTATTCTTAAGATCATTGCAAATATGTTATTCAATATCCAGTGCCTTGCTTTTAACCTTGAAAATTGCATTTTAAATATTAAATTTATTTTATAGAAATATTTACAATAAATATATGTGTCAGATCTGATTGAAAATAGGCATTATGGAAAAGCTTTTAAAAAGTTTTAAGCTTGGGAAGAGATGTACCAACCCATATTTGCCATATATTCAGAGTCTACTGCATATATGATAAGACAGCTATGACACACACAAAACCAGTAACTTGAAATCATGAAAACATTTATTATACAGGGTAAGCGTAAAATGTTTATACCAGGCTTCTTAAGTTAACTTGCCACAAATATGCATTACTTATGCCAAAGGATCTAAGTCAGACATTTTTGGAGGAAACAGATAAGACATATGATAGCCCTAGAATTTAGCTTTGGGTCAAAACTTCTTCATGGCTCTTGTAATGATTGACTGTTCTTGTTTGAAATACTGTGGAAGAAGTAAGTGGTGGAAGTAGGGACTGGGGAAGGAGAGAACCACAGATTTAAAGCTTATGTTTACATCATATATTAGCAATAATTATATTTGTAATATAAGACCTTTTGTCTTAGAGCTTCGCAAAGAATTAGTAAACTCTGTCTCAATAGCATACTTGACATACATCTAGGCCTGGGTTGAAGAACAAGAAAATACACAAGGAAACAAGACGTTTAACTCAGGTACATTAGTATAGTTAGATGTTAGCCAGGAAAAAAGAAAACAAGCAAAATAAACTTGTGACAAGCTATGTCACAAAAGCTTTTAGAATAAGTGGAGTCCACAGTGGTGCAAGATAAAATGTTGCTTTCAGATAATTCTGTGTCTTCATTTTCCCAAAAGATCAAGTCCATTCCTGCAGAATAGCCCTAGTCAATATAAGAACTCTCAGGTTGAGGCTAATTTGAGAAAAATAAGCAAATAATTCTATGTAGACACAACTTTTCTGCAATTTCTCTACTCAACTTTTTAATGATGTACAGAGGATTTAGCCACAACTGTTGAGTCTTAATAATATATGTAGGAGTTGAATGTAACCACTGCCTCTACCGTCTACATTTTGGACCTATAGATTTGGCCAATGTCTTGTTAGCTTTGCATAGGGTAAAGGCCTTTCTCATTCTCAACAAAATTCAATAAAAACAGATTTGAAGTAGAAGAACTGGAAGAGAGGTTTAAAAAATAAATTCTTTCTAAGAATACAAGAAAATAGTCTTTCTTGAATTGTTGTGAAAAAAATTGCTAAACTTGCCTTCTGGTCCAAAGTAATGATGGATATTTTGAGAGCACTTTGTCTTTCACTAGGAATGTAGACAAATTTCAGCACTAAAATTAGTCTAAGGAGAAGAGTGACTCTATTTTAGGTGCTAGTTTGCCATGTGACTCCTGACTAACCCTGAGTCCAGGAATGCCTCCACAATGTCTAGCCGATGTATTGATCTTTATGTAAAAACATCTATTTATTGTAAGTTTTGCCTTTCCCCCAAAATGACCCTTGATGTTATTACATACGTCAGGGACTGTGATACCCATGGCGTTCTCTTAGCCACCTACACCTTCCTGCCAGACACAGATACCTTTTCCCAAGATATAAGCCCTTTCCCCAACATGTAAGTCTTGGAACTGAGGAAGATCATGGTTCTGTGAGTACATTGTCCAAATAAATCACACTTTACTGACAAAGTGGATCTGGTTTCTGTGGGTTTTTTGTTTCTTGGTTCCTTCTGTGCTTGGAGGGCATTGTGTATATGTATAGGGCTATTTCATGAAACAAGTGCCACTTTCAATACCTGTTTTTTCTCATTTCTCACTATGCCATTATTAATATAAAAAATTTTAACATTGAGAAAATTTGTAATCCTCCTTTTCCTCTCCCATTTCACCAGCACCCTGTTCCCCAGCTATCACCCTTCACTTGGACACAATCCTTTTGATTCATTTCTAATTGTTGCATTCCCTATTTACATGTGGAAAGGGATAGTAAGTAGGCCACGAAAACCTATCCAGATCAAGTCTTTGGGGATTTTTTTGACTTTGGACCAGCTACATTCTAAAGTGCATTAGCTATCAAAGGGACAAGAGTTAGCCAAAACTTCATCTCTGTTGAGAAAAGATAGTTAAATCTTATGAAGCAAGGAATCAGCAATGTGAATTATTGAAAGATTTCTATAGGACTACAGCATTTCTGTGTGAGATCATGTCAAGTCAAAATGACTTCAATATTTTTTTGCAAGGTAAAACTAAGTCTGTATATAACATATGACCAAAAAAAAAAAAAAAAAAAAAAAATCCAAGCATTTTGAGAAGAAAGCTGTTTTCAAAACTCTTGTTCTTCCAAAGGAAATTTCAGATAAACATCTCCCCAGTTAGCAAAGGTCACTGATGAGTAGAATGATGTATGCAAATCATCTGAAGAATGCATAGCTGTGATAGAACTATTAATTGGAGAACACAGTGAAAGGTTCATCAAATTTGAGAATCCAAGACTTCATACTCAATTAGCATTTCAGCATCACCCTAGTTGTTATCACCAAGGCACCTAAGGAACTATGGATTGAGTTTATTGAGTTCTCAATAGGTGACATTGTTTTATGTAAGTTATTGTTTTATGTTAAGGAAAATCCAATTGAAATATGGAAAAGTGCAATATAATACCTATGCCTTCTGTAGCATGCATGAAAACTGCTTTCTTGCTTTTCCAAACTTGTGAATCTGCATTCTCCTACCTAATCTAAATTAAGATGCTCTTAACATCAGAAGAGACTGACACCCATGTAGAGGGTATTAGTGGATGGATATCCATCTAGATACAGATCCATCAGTGAAACTGTGACCTCCATGAGGCAACCAAGTATTGAAATTCTTTCCAACATAAAGCAGGCACAACTAAGTCATTAAAAGTTTAGTTAACATTAAAATTAACAAACTTTTTTTATTTTTGAAATTATTAAGTACACTGTAGTTAAATTTTTATGACATAATATACATTTTTAATTGATGCTTCTTGAATACGGCCTTATTTGATCACAGTTAAATTAATGGGGCCTTCCAACATGGAAAGTTTCTCCAGCCATGATTTAGATTACGTTCATCAGTAGTCCCATCAATAGGAATGTCAAAAGAACCCTCAAATCCACACCAAGAGTTGCTTTTTAACAATTTTTCAGACTCAGAAAGTGGAAATCCACCCAACTTCACGAGAAAAATCTCTTTTCTTGCCCTTCCTCTTTCTCCTTTTCTTGAACTTGAAATGGCCTAAGACAGCAGCTATCAACTAAAGAAGGTAAGTAGAAGAGAAAGAAAATTGAATCATAATCTTGGTATGATGATGTAGGAAACACTAATTACAATTTTTAGCTTATGAAAATGGAAAGAAAGGCTCAACTTTAGAAGAAAATTACAGTTCTTTTTAATACCTTCATTTGAACACTTTCTAATTTTAGAACTAAGACCATTAGCAAGAATGAACACAAAACTCCTTGAACTTGATCATTTCTATCAAGGGATAGAAACATTGGTCATAATGAACAAGAACAAATAAAGTTGTACTGTAGCATGTCAGACACTGTGATTATGTGACATATGTCTTATAACAACTGCTTTCTCTTTGTGTGACTAGGTTTTCCCCCAAACTTTCGGTTAGAGTAATTCTAAGGTTGGTGAGGAAGGAGAAATGGCAGTGGGAGTGAGTTGGGGCAAGTTAGGGAAGGCAAATTAAGAAGAAAGGGAAAATAGCAAAGAACCTATGATGAAATAGGAGAGGAACAAAGGATGAAAGCACAAATGAAGATGGAAGTGTTGGAAGGGCAATCTCACCTTTGAAACGATTGAGGAAAGGAATGAATGTGTGAATGAAAAGAATTAGTGACTTTCCGTCCTTTAAGGGGTTAACGTTGAGCTTAATGCATTAGTGTATAAAAATTATGTCTCACTAGAAAGATCTACAAAGTTGAAAAAAACCTGTTTCTTAAAGATACTATGATGTCATATTTGGTTCTATAGTGAATTCCCAGCTGGTCAATTGTATGCCTGTTATGAATTTCATAGAAGATGAGCCTTTCAGAACTTTATCTGCTGGACAAAGGTCAGAATTGGCCTCAGGACAATCTTTTCTAGATATCACACTTGTATATGTTTATCTCCTTAGAAGGCCAACAGTGTTTTCCTTAGGAACACCAAATACAAAAGATGCTTCGGGATACTGCATACACAAGTGAATGAAAATAAATCTTCATCTGTCAAACTGAAAAATGTTCGTATTTACCATTATAAATGCAATAGTACTTAAATTGTAAGGTCTATGCTAAAGAACCATTGCAGAGTCCTGTAACCCTCCCAAAAGATTCAAGACTGAAGGCTCCTGAGAGTAGAGACTCTCTTTTCCTTTTTCTTTTAAAAAGCCTTTTAAAGGCAAAATATACAGAAACCTGTGTAATATTTAAAAAGTATGCTTTGTTAAATTGTATTGTGTGTGTACACTCATGAAACTAGCACTACATCATTAATTAACTTATCCATTATGCCTCCCATCAAATTTCCTCTTGCCCCTTGGTAACTTCTCCCTTCTGCCTTCCACACCCCCACCACAAACAAGCAATAACTGATGGGCCTTCTGGCACTGTACATTAGTTCCCAGTTTTTAGGATTTTATATAAGTGGAATCAAGCAGTATGTCCTCATTTTACTTATTTTCACCCAGGTCATGTGAATTAATAGTTCATTCCTTGTTATTGCTGAGTATATTTCACTGTATGGTAAGCCCCAGTTTATTTATCTTTTAGCCTCTTAATGAATGTTTGGGTTTTTCCAGGGTGTGGTTACTCCAGATAAGGCTGATCTGAATATTCATATGCAAATCTTTGTAAGTACATAAGCTTTCACTTTTCCTGGATAAGTATATGGGAGTGGAATGGCTGGATCATATAGTAGATGTATGCTTAGTCTTTGAAGAAATTGCCACAATGTTTTCCAAAGTGGTTGTGCCATTTTATATTTTATATATAGCCTTGAATGAGATTTTTGTTTTCTCCCTATGTAAACCAATACTTAGTGCAACTATTCTTTTCCGTATTAGATAGGATGGTAAATATTTAGTGTTGTTTCACTAAGGTGCTAATGTGATGTCCCAAGCGGAACATTACAACCTTGACCTCATTTATATAAACTTTGTTTTATGCATACAATTATTAAAAATGCTGTCTAAAATTACTTTCAGGCTATTTATATATGGTATATGTAAAAAACAAATTTCATGTTTAGACTTGGGTCCCATCCAAGACAGCTCATTACATATATGCAAATTTTCTGAAATCCAATATATACACATATGACATCCAATATACACCTGGCCCAGGCATTTTGGATAAGTGATATTCAGCTGGTTTATTAAAAATTATTTATATTGTTTGTTATACAGTAAACATTATAAAATAATAATAATTGTATAACATTAAGTTATGAATACTTATTATTAATGTTGAGATACATTTTTCATATATATATATATGGAAAGCCTGATTTCATTTTTTCACTTACAAAAATTAAATTGTTCCAGCTTGGTTAAAAATATAATTCTTTCTCTACTGAATTGTTTTTGTATCAGCAACTGGCTACACATGCATGGGCTATCTCTGGACTCTCTTTTTATTTAATTAATATATTTTGTCTTTTTATTTATTTAATATATTTTGTCTATCTTGTTGTTGATACAAAAGCTTGTTTTCTATAGATTTATAACAAACCTTGAAATCAGTGCCAGTACCCCAACCTTGCTTTTTATTTTTTAAAGTTGTTTTATTTATTCCAAGTTCTTTACATTTCTATATGATTTTGAAAATCAGCTTGGCAAGTTCTACAAAATAGCCAAGCTGGGATTTTTCATTGATTTGCATTCACTCTAAACATAGATTTAGGGAGAATTGACGTCTTAATAACTATTGAGTTTTCTGATCCATGGACACGGTGTATCTTTTTTATTTATTTCCTTTAATAACACACTTATTTTGTAGTTTTTGGTGAACACAGATCTTTCATGCCTTTTCTCAGATTTATTCCTGAGATTTACTTTATATTTTTCATGCTATTTAAATAGCATTATTTTATTTCAACTTTTGTTATTAGTATGCAGAGATACCATTTAATTTTTATTTGTATCTCATATTTTTCAGCTTGCTATATTCACATTGCTTCCAGTAGCTATTATTATAGATTCCATCATAATTTTTACATAGATGATTATATATCACATTAATAATATGTAAATAAAGACTGTTTTGGCTTTTTGTCTTTCCAGTCTAGATACTTTTAGTTCTTTTTTTTTTTTTGGCTGATTGCCTTGGGTCCAGTACAATTGTGAATAGAATTTGTAAAAGTGAACATCCTTGGCTTCTTGATTTTTAGAGAAAATCATTTAGCCTTTCATCATTAGCTATGATGTTAAATGTAGGGTTTTGAAGATGTCCTCTATCAGGATGAGGAGGTTTTCTTCCATTCCCAATTTGCTAAAAGTCTTTATTTTTGATCTGGAATGAATGTTTAATTATGTCAAATACATTCTCTTTACCTACTGAGATGAGCATATGGTTTTCTTATAGTTTTGTCTGTTTATAATATGGTGAACTATATTGATTGATTTTGTTTATTTATTTATTTAGTTTTTGAGACAGTGTCTCTCTGTATTGCATTGTCTACAGTGTAGTGGCATCATCACAGCTCACTGGGCTCTGGCAATCCTCCTGCCTCATCCTCCTGAATTTCTGGGACTTCAGGCATACACTACCACACCAGGCTAATGTTTTCTTTCCTATTTTATTTTATTTTATTTTTTCCTGTATAGATAGGGTCACTCTTACTCATGCTGTTTTCTTTTTTTTCTTTATTAAATCATAGCTGTGTACATTTTCACCTCAAGTGGTCCTCTTACGTTGGCATCCCAGATTTCTAGGATCACAAGCATAAACCACCATGCCCAGCCTAATTTCGAATATTAAACTATTATTTGGATAAACCTCAATTGCTTATGTTATAGTAAACCTTTTTATACATTGTTGGGTTCCAATTGCTAAAATCATGTTAAGATTGTTTCTAATCTATGTTAATGAAGGATATTGGTAAGTGGTGCTATTTTCTGATAATGTTTTTTTCCAGATTTAGTTTCAGAATAATTTTGGCCTCATGAAATGTGTGGAAAAAAATATTCACTCTTCAGTTTTCTGGAAGAGTTGTGTATAGTTGGTGTTATTTCTTACATGTTTGGTCTATTTTCCAGTGAAGTAAAGTGGCCCTTGGGTTTTCTTTGTGAAAAGGTTTAACTATAAATTCAATTTCTAAAATTTTTTAAACAGACATAAAGCTACTAGGTTGTCTACATTTTGAGTGATTATTGGTAGTTTTGATAGTTCCTTTCATCTAAATTGTCAGATTTACCTGCAAAGTTTTTCATAATGTTTTCCTTATTATCATTTTAATGTCTTAAATTTTTAGTGATGTCTCCCCATTTTCATTCTTGACATTAATTTTTGTCTACTATCTGATTTTTTTTTTCAGATCAGTCTAGCTAGAGGTTTATAAATGTTATTAATCTTGAAGAAGTAGCTTTTGATTTTATTTTCTTCTTTGATTTTCTTTTTTCTATTTCATTGATTTTCTTTTTGATCTGTATTATTTTATTCCTTGTGCTTTCTTTTGGTATTGTTTGTTCTTTTCTATTCTGTAACATAGAAGTTAAAGTTATTGATTTCAGACTTTTCTTACTCTCAAAATTAGGTGTTTAGTACTAT
The DNA here is from genome assembly GCA_963574355.1 of Loris lydekkerianus. Taxonomy (NCBI): domain Eukaryota; kingdom Metazoa; phylum Chordata; class Mammalia; order Primates; family Lorisidae; genus Loris; species Loris lydekkerianus. The sequence continues at coordinate 21,157 of CAUYPK010093251.1, read as the reverse complement.
AAATCCATCTATAGCTCCGTTGCAAAAAATGTGGTATGTTGTGTTTTCTTTTCCACTCTGTTCAAAATATTCTAAAATTTTTTTTTAATCTATAATCAATTTTGACATATAATCTTTAGTTTCTAAATACTTTAGTGTTTTCCAGATATCTGCCTGTGATTGATTTGTCATGTAGTTTCATTGTGAAAGGGAACCTACCTTACATGACTTTTCATCTGTCTTAGGAAATATTTCATTGGAAAGCATGTTATGGTGTTGGGAGGAATAGTGTTCATATTATTTACATGGTTCCTGACTTCATGCATTTAGATCTCGGCTATTAGTTGCATTAACATTTAGGATTGTTATGTCCTCTCTAAGAATTGATCCCTTCTCTTCTGCAAAGTACTTTTTTATCCCTGGAAATATTCTTTGCGCTAAAATTTACTTGGTTGATCTTAATACAACACTCTAGGTTCGATTACTTTTACCATGGTGTATCTTTCTTTTTACCTGATTTGTGTTTTATAATTAAAGTGACTTTCTTGTGGGCAATATATAGTTGTATCTTGCTTTTCTACACGGGCTAACAAAATGTGGTGATTATTGATAAGGTTAGACTTAAATCTGACATCTTGTTTCATTCTATGTGTTCTCAAGTCCCTTTTTTTGGGGGAGGGCTTTTCTTTTGGTCTCCCTTTTTATAAATTATCCTTATTATTCCTATATTTCTCTCTCATTGACTCGAGGTTTCTGGTATATATCTTTAAAATCTGTTACATAGAGTATTTTCAAATGACATAATCTCACTTCTTAGATTTTGTGCTATTACTGTCATACGGACATTATTTCTACATATGTTATAAGCCCAACAACACATTATCGATTTTTTCTTTAAAGAGTTATCTCTCTAAATGATTTAAATAATAATAAAATCATTATATTTTTCCCAAGTATTTGCCATTTTTGGTGTTCCATGTTTAGATTCAGATTCCTATCTGTTATCATTTTCCTTCTGCCTGAAACACTTCCTTTAACAGTTCTTGAAGTAAAGGTTTTCTGGAGATGGACTCTTTCAGATTTTGAATGTCTTAGAAAGTCTCTGTCTCACCTTCAGATATTTAGTTTTGTTTTCTTCTTTGAAACAGGCTATTTTCCAAGAAATATTTTAATCACTTTTAGAGATTTCTTTTAACATTGATATTTTAACACACTTTTTGTTGTGGTTATCGCTATGTCTAAAAAATTTTTCACTTAAATTCCTTTAAGATAAATTGGAATCAATTACATTCATAATATTACACAACTCTCATCACTATCCATGTCCAAAATTTTTCTAGTAACCTCCAATGTAGTTCTATCTCTATGAAGCTGCCAATTCCAGGCATTTCATTTTAGTAGAACTATATAATATCTGTCTTTTGTGTCTAACTTACTTCATTCATCATAATTTTTAAGATTGATCACTGTTATAATATGTATCAGAATTTTATTCATTTTCTATGGCTAAATTGTATTCCATTGTATACTACGTTTTGTTTATCCATTCATCTGTTCGTGGGCACGTGGGTGTTTCCACATTTTGGCGGTGTTGAATAAGGCTGCTATTAATCCTGGTGTATAAGTATTTGTTTGAGTCCCTTGTTTTCAATTATTTGGAATATCTGTGTCGTGGTGATTATATTTAACTTTTTGAGAAACCACTAAACTCATCTTGAGTTTTGAATGATATTTTTGCAAGTCAAAGGATCCCACTTGATGACTTTGTTTTGTTTTCACTTTCAGTCCATTGAAGAAGTTTCCCCATTGCTCTGTCTTGCAATGTTTCTGATTTGAAATCTGCTGTCATATGTGTCTTTGTTCCTTTGCATATAATGTGTATTTTTCCCACTTTGCTTTTCAGATTTTCTCGTTATTTCTAGTTAAAGTAATTTACTGGTAGTGTACTTTGGTGTATGCTTCTTCTTGGTTCTTGTGCTTGGGTTTTATGGAGCTTTTTGGATTTGTGGGCTTGTAGTTTTAGTTATTAATTTTCCCAATGGTTTTATTGTTCTCTCCCTCCTTTTTTCCTTACGTATTTACATGTATATTAGGATCCTTAAACATGTCCTACTTCTCACTGACACACTTTATTTTTGATTGCTTTATCTTTTTTCTCTCTTGAGATTCATTTCAAGTAGTTTTTACTGATACATCTTCAAGTTTTGATAATGTTTTTTCCTGCTAGGTCAATCTACCCATAATTATATCAAGTATAAATTTCATCTCAGACATAGTTTTTGTCCCTAAAATAACATCTGGTGTCTTTTTATATCTTCAGTGTCTATACCTACAATTTTAAATTGTGCCCCCAGCCTGAAAATATGGAATTCAGTTATAATAATTGATGTAATGACCTTATCTACTAATTTTATTATCTCTCCTAGTTCTGGATTAGTTTTAGTGATTGCTCCTTCTCCACATTATGACACATTTTGCACCTGCTTCATACATGCCTGACTTTTTTATTGAATGCAAAACAATGGGAATATTTTACTATTAAGGTTTATTATGCGATGTGGTCAAGTTAGTTGGAAATGGCTTGAATCCTATGGAGTTTTTGTCCCAACTTTATTAGCAGAGCCAGACACAGGTTTTGTGTATAGCTAATTTTGTCTCGTTATTGAAACCAAGCCCTTCTGAGTACTCTACCCAGTGTCTTCTGAATTATGAGTTTTCCATTCTTAATGCTGGTAGGAACTATTTCCAGTTCTTTGTAATCTCTGATTGTTTCTTCTCATCCTATTAAGTATTTCTTTCCCCTATTTCAGCTCATTTCCTCACACCCAACTCTTAACTAGTATTCAGCCAAATACTCCAAGGGAACTCTCTGTGGATCTCTATAGAGTTCTCTCTGTGTGTAGCTCTTTTCTCTCCTACAGTGAGTGTGAACTTCCTGGACTCCCAGTATGGTCTTGTGAACTCAGTGAGACTGCTAGCTTCCCCTGCGTCCTTCCCTTCTATACTGCAATGTGGAAAAAATTTCTAGGTAACAAGTTATGGGGCTCAATTCATCTTTTTTTTTTTTTTTTTTTTTAATTCTTGGGGAAAAATTATTGTCCTCTTTTGTCTGATGTCCAATACCCTGGGAATTTTTGTTTCACATAGATTGTCCTTATATTTGTTCATTTCAAGTGGAATGGTAAATCCAGTCCTTGCTATTCCATCTTGGTTGGAAATAGAATCAGACCCTTTCTTCTTCATCTTTTTTCCTCTTTCTCAAGCTATTAAAATTTTCTCCTGAAGGATTTTGTTATGTATAGGGAATAAAGACATATGTAATTAAGTTATCTTAATAAATCCCACTATAAAAATGTAAATGAACATTCTCATATTTGTTAAAAATAGAGGGAAATGTTTAGATAATACAAGTGTGTCTTAAGTTTAAATCTTTGATCCAGGTTTAACACATTGATGAAAATGTGTCAAACAGTCTATGAAACTGGTGTATGGTGCCCCATGACCACATTAATGTACATAGCTACGATTTAATAAAAAAATAAATAAATAAATAAAAAATTAAAAAAAAAGTGTCAAGTAATCAGAGTTGGATTTAAATTATAAAAATACCAACTCTATTTTAACTGGACTCATGTTTAAAGTTTACTTAAAAGTTCTTTTCCAGGTGGATAGTCTCCAGATTTCTGCCTCAATACTTACTTGAATAGATGATTTACTATTTTAGGAGTTAATTCATCCATTGATAGATGAGGTTTAATCACTGAACTATTGTCAACAACCATGTATTGAATGCCTGGAGTTGGCCAAGCACCATCCTAGGCACTATCTATTTAAAAACAACAACAACAACAACAAAAACAGAATATATTTCACCCCCTTAAAGGGTTTGCACTGTAACCCTGTAACCAGATATGTTAACAAATAATAACAGTACAACTGCTAAGTTTCATAGTCAAGGCAGATTCAAAGTATACATTTATTTTAATGTACAGAGGATGAATGAGCATGGCACCTGAAGAGACTGTAACTTACCTGATTCAATAAAGGACAAATGGAAGAAAAGCAAAAGATGAGATTGAAAAGGGGAGGATGAGTCAGATAAAGAAGGATCTTGAATATCATTCTAAAGAATTTGGGCCTTATCATAGATGAACAAAGAACACTTCAGGGCTTTGGTACACAAGTGTAGTATAATCAAATTGCTCATTACATTAATCTTCCTGGAAGAAATAGGAGATAGATTAGCAGGAGCCAGAAAATTATAGCCTATGGGCTAAATCCATCCCACTGGGTTTTTTTTTTTTTTTTTTACCATTTGTAAAAGATTCTATTTAGTAAGAGAATCACTAAAACATTAAGACAGGTTCAAAGGACACTTAAGAAGCCAGGTGTATGCAATGTTAGGTTTAGTTTACTAAGTTACATAAAAACTGGAGTGCACGTCTTTGTGGTTATCTGTCCCAAGGAAAGAAATTATTTGCATGCTTATTGGGTAAAGCTCTGTTAGGTAACAAGTAATTCTACTAAATGTGGGACCGTCAATCAATATAGCAAATAGTGAGAAACATTTAATACATTCCTCTGGGTGGTCTTTTCTCCTGTATAACATTGAATTAATGTGGAACCCAATTTTCGGCCTTATTTCCGAGTTTCAGATGATTTTTCTAATAATCTCCATGTTTTATACATAAATTTGAACCCACTTAGGGAAAGGAAATAGTTTGTCTGCATCATAGTATTGGTGGCAAAGGAAGAACTAAAACTCAAATCTGCTTTCTCCCTAAAAGTGTTTGCCCTTCTTGACTGCTATGGGTTCATGCAGCAACCCATTTCTTTAACCTGGTGTTTCTACTAGAGGCGAGGGAGAGAGGGAGGACTTGTACTTTTTTGTTTATGAAGGATGAAGAGGCAGGCATTTTCCAGGGCAGTTTTAAGCCACCTACCAATGACTGGTTGATGCAGAGATAAGAAGGCCAGATCACTTTTGACTCAACTTGGGTACAGTCTGAAAGGCCATCCCAGCTCTGGGGATTCCCCTGGGATTAGCTGAGGCTGATAAGAGGTCAGCTTCTCCTGTTGTCCAATCTTGACTTCCTCACTTCCTACTAGTCCTTCCTAAGCAACCCTTTGCACATAACTCCCCATCTCAGGACCTGTTTCCAGGAAGCCCTATCTAAGGAACCAAATCACTTCTGTGCCATTATCAGAAAGTAAAGTCTGAGATTAATTTGCTAATTTCTACCTTAGCAATATGACTCAATTAACATATACTATGTTTCTCGATCCCACAGTTAAGTGAAATTGGTTTAAAACATCTCACTATGTTTTTCACAAGTCAATTATTATCTAAGCACTACACACTTCATATTTAGATTTTATCTATGGCTATTTTCCTCTTACAATGACAGAGCTGAATAGTTGCAACAAAAAACATACGTCCTAGAAAGCTGAAAGTATTTCCTATTGAACCCCTTACAAAGCAAGTTTGCTACCTCTTAGATTAGAAAGACATAAGCAGGACTGGGTGTGGTGGCTCACACCTGTTTCCCTAGCACTCAGAGGCCAAGGTAAGAGTATCTCTTGAGCTTGGGAGTTCAAGACCACCCTGAGAAAGAGTGAGATCCCATTTCTACTAAAAATAAAAAATTAGCCAGTTGTGGTGGAGAGTTCCTCTAGTCTCAGCTACTTGGGGGGCTGAGGCAAGGGGATTGCTCAGTCCAAGAGTTTGAGGTTGTTGTGGGCTGTGATGGTGCCCTGGCCCTCTACCCAGGGTGTCAGAATAAGACACTGTCTAAAAAAAAAAAAAAAAAAAAAAAAGGCACAGAATGATTTCAAAAAATAATTAGAAACATTCTAGGAGTAATTCTAGTAAGCCAGTATAAGAACTTTTAATATTTGAGGGCTTCTCAAATGTTTAACATCATTCTATTACAATTTTCATTATTTCCTTCAGCATTAAATCAAAATTAAAAGGCATTTTGTTAAGCAACAGCCAGTCTCTGGAAATAAAGCTGTGTGTGGATTGGCAGTGCCACTTTAATTCGTTCAGCAAAGCCATTCCCAATGCACACATAGCTTGCGTGCTGGCTCTGAACTGGGCCACAGTCACCTTCTAAAATCTGGAACATGGCTCATAAATAAATATTCTTCTTCTGTAGCTTACATATTTAAAGATGAATATAATGGTAAGTTATTGAGGACATGTCACCCCTCAAACATATATTAAGAGGGAATTCTCACTTCATGGCAAGAGATTTTATGCCACTGTAAGTCAAAATTTATTCTCACCAACTGAATATGGTATTTCTCTTCACCATTGTGTGCTATTGGTATATAAAACTGAAAAATATCATTTGATAAAGAAATTTTGCCACTAGCTTGTCTTGTTCTTTTCTGAGCATAATATTTGTCACCTTGTGGATGGTTTTATAATGTATGCTTCCTGGCAACATGTGACTTGCAAGCAATTTTACTGTCAGAAAAATAGTAAATTCTGGTCATTTTTTATTTTAGCAAGACAATTCATCAGTATAATGAAAAGCACAATTCTGTGATTATTTGGGGGAAAATTTGATTGTTTGACCAGAGAGGTTATGTAATTTTGAAAATGGTGTAAAGGTCTTTGTATTTCTATGTCACTATTTGCTCATATTTTATAACAGACCATATCCTGAAATATTCATAGCCCCTAATTGTTTGAATAAAACTCACCTTTCAGATACTACTTGTCACAATCTGCATTCCTAGGTTTCCTCAAAGACACAAGGAAACAGTCCCTTGTTCCTATACATACAAATTTACATGTTATAATTTCATTGGAGTAATATTTAAAACTATAACATCACTTTGAATAGAATCTTTGATTTTCAAGACTTTGACTCTTTCATGGACCACTTTTGAACCACTAAATATTTTTAAACTGTGAACATAACAGAATCCACTGTTTAAAATAAAAAATACAGATTTAACACATGTAAAATATACAGGGATGCCAAAAATTATCCAAGACAAGCAGTTCCAGATAATAAATGTAGCTCAGATAAACTGATAAGAACATTCTTTGCAGTACCAATGCGATCTTTAATATGATAAAGATTATTAAGCAAGTGCCAGAACTGTTTTTTAGAATATAAAAGTATAAGTTTATTTTATATTAGAGAAAGGGAAGAGAGTAGGAGGAAGAGATGAGAAAGAGAGAAGAGAGCAGGGAGAAGGCAGGAAGAGAGGGAAAGATGGGGGGAGGAAGGAGGGAGAGAATGGTGTGGCAACCCAAAGAAAGAAAGGAGACTGCCCGCCCAGGGTTTTTACAATAATCCTTAGCAGCTTTCTTTTTCAAATTTCTAAAATGTGTATGAAAAAACTGAGTGATAGGTTTTTCTTCCCAAATTCTCTGTGGACCATTTAATCAATTGTCTATTCTTTGAGAACTACATTGTAAATCATGGTCACTATTTCAGAAATATACAAAAGCAATATCGAAATTTATTCAGCTCTCTCTAAACTGTCTTATATTTTGAAATTAAATTAGAAATTGTATACAAATTACACTTCATGAAATATTATAAAAAATTTTAATGTACACAGAAAGATTAAGTAAATCTATAGCTATTTTTCACAGTACTGTTTACACATTTATTTTCTGTTCTTTGTCACAGAAAATTGAAAGATGGCTATGCAAATATCTGTAACACAAAAGAATGATCTAAATAACTAAAGGATCTGATTTAAGAAAAAATGTGGCTAAGGAAGAAATTATCATTGAGGAAGATTAGCATGCAAAAATGCACGCTAAGCATTCCTGTAGAGATAAGAAGCCTGGACCATGAATTTGGCTCAAATTTCTCTATAGCTAATGAAAAACTGATACCTTATTTACCTGGAAAAACTGTTACCTAATTATCTAATATCCAAACGAGGATATCAAGAATCTCTCCCTCTCATCATAGCTCTTCCATAGCTTTGTACAGTAGTTGAGCTATTTTTATATTTATTCATTACTTTATACAACATTATGTCTAACAAATAATAAATGTTGAATGAATCATTCATCCAGTGACATCCTATACTAGCTTAATTGGCTAATTTTAAAATTTATTACTCAAATTTTAAAACATTTTCAGGTAGGTCTCACAAAGTACATATATAACAGAAGATTACGTTGGTAAAAAATACATATTTTTGGTAGTTTGCTGAGAGACACTCTGTGAAGTAGTCACATTTTTCTTTTCATCTTGAATCACACCCCATTGTACCAAGAGTAGGGCTATTTCTCTTCCAATCTATAAATATGCAATATTGTCATGGAATAGCACACGGGCTTTAATACTTCCTTACTAGATGAATTGTGGCCAAACATAATTCTAAAGAAGATATGGTTCTCATTGTTGAGAACTCAGCTATATTAAAAAAGTTTCTTATTCAATTGATCAATTTAATTAATAGTTTTATATCCAGACTTCAAGAATTACCTGCTTTTTGGTCATATCTACTTCATTGTCACTTTTAAGTACAACATAAAAAAAAAAAAAAATCTCAGAAAGTTTAACATATGGTGTTGTACTATAAGTACAAGCAGGTTTAAGCAATATTTGGTAACATCCAAGAGTTAATGATCTATCTGGTTGATCCGAGAACACTAGATATTTAAAAATTATTATAATAAAGTAGCAATAATTGAGTGAAATGAACATCATAATTGTTTAATCCTTAAACTTAAAGGGATCACTACTGTGTTCTATCACAAACTAAAACCAATGGATGCAAAAAAAACAACAAAAAAAAAGTTTATTCTCTCACCATTTGAAAGATTGTTCCATTAAAACAGAAATATTAGAACTAGGAGGTCACATCCAAACACATGGTGTCATTTTAGCATGGTATCTGGTATCTCAGAGGCGAGGAAATGTTCCTCTGAATATAAGAAAAACTTTAGCTTGGAAGTTAGACGAGTTGTGGTATTTAGTCGTTCTAATGAAGAATTTTACCCTAATATTTCACACATCCCTAACCTTTGTAACTGTAGTTGTATATATAACTTGTAACTTTGAAAAGGTACAATAGAACGTTGATAAGTAAACAAGTACATCATTAAATTCAGAACTTCCCATAATAGACCTTCGTAGGTGTGTTATCTCCTTTATAGTAAGAACAAGAAACAGTATGTTAGTAATTAAGTAAATATTATAGTAAGTATAGCTTAGACTTGAAGCTTAACACTCCCCAGGGAACAGATATTTAATTTGTGGTCATAATAATAACAACCTAATGAACTTCACATCTTTCAGGAGAGCTTAATAAACTTCAAAGAAGATAAAACAAGAATGTATGAGTAAAAGTACATCCTTAGCCTTTCATTAGGCAAAATGAGCGTGAGTCCTGGCCCAGCATGGCTTCCAAAGTTAGCACTCCCAACTACAAAGCAAATGTGTGCAGAGAAATGTATAACAAAAGGCACAGCTTTTAAAGCTCCAGTTGCGTTTCCACAAATGTTGCTTACAAAAGCTACCATTCTCTGTGTTAACAAAAAGTTGTGGATCTGTTCTTCACTAAATCCTCTTTTCTTGCATAATCCACCTTGTGCACTTTAGCTTGAGTGTATTTTATCTGATCTAATCCCAAACCCATTCACTCTCAGATAGAAGCAACAGGATTATTTCACACTTAAACGAGGTCCAATCTTTATGTGATCCCTAAGAGGACACCTGGCTGATACAGAATTTAAGCTAAAGATTAACCAGGTGCTCAAGACACATAAGGATTTCAAATGTAATAACAGTTTATGATGAAAAGAATTACTGTCAGACTATATAAAAACTCATTTTGAAATGCATACATTAAGATCTATACAAGTATTTTAAATAGACACATTATGCATGTAATGCCTACACACCTAAAGGCAGGAGAGTATTCATCACAAGAAAGGAATCAACATCCTATTAGGAATTTGATAATTCAAAGAAAGTATTCATTTTCATTCATGTCTCTCTTTCATATTCAGCGTATCCACAGCTTAAAATGGGCTGAGGAGAGGCAGGCTTTGTGGCTTAACAAATTAGTCCTTGATTTTTTTCTTTTAATGCAGTCGACAAGAAAGCTCAATAGAAAATAATCTAAGCCCCCGTGAAGCTAGAAAACATGGATTAGGATGAAATAAGTCTATCTTCCTCAGCTTGGCTCTGCAGGACCATTACATTAAGAAACGTGTGTGTGTGTGTGTGTGCGTGTGTGCGCGTGTGTATGTGTGTGCCCACAACAAATGTATGGTATACATTTGTTAGGTATATACCCACACATATATTTCCTTAAATGCTAGATTACTATTATTAATGTATCTTAGGCTCAAATTCACTTTATTATTTTTATTTTTTTATTGTTTAATCATAGCTGTGTACATTAGTGCAATCAAGGGGTACAATGTGCTGGTTTCTTATATAATCTGAAATATTCTCATCAAACTGTTCAATGTAGCCTTCATGGCATTTTAAATGTCTACATCAAATTCACTTTAAATTCAACTTTCTGATTCCAAAATCTGCTAGTGTCTCCATAGTCAAAAAGAAAAAGTTAAAGTCAGTCAAAGCTCTAGAAATTTTTTTTATCTATAAAATCTGTATCAAAAATCCACACAATTGCTATTTATTTTCCATTTGTAATATGTCTCTATATTCTTAAGTGGAGGAGAGTGTCACAGATGTTTAAGGAAAATAGAAGGTAATGATATCAGAATGTATGTCTCCTGCAGAGTATTTCCTGATTTTTATACTCAGCATCAGGGAAATGGAATATGAATGATATGTGAGAGACAGAGTAAGGTACAATAACGTTAGTGTTTTATTTACTGAATATATTGACACATCAAAATTTGTTAAGTAAAATTAATCATCAAAAAATATGAACATCTAATACATATAATAATAACATAGATCAAAATGCTATCTCTTTAAGTATCACTTGCCAAAATCATATTTCAAACAATTAAATCTTCTGAGACTACCATTCTCTGTGTTTCTTTACCTGCAAAATTGAGAAGTTAGACCAACTATTAATTCCTTTTTCCCTCTAGTATTACTCTCAATGGAAAGATTTCTATATGTTTTGAATAAAGAATACATTCCAGATGTTTACAATTTAGTAATTCAGAGTGATATATTAATTAAAGAATCTCGGAGGGGAAAATACATTTTATAGCAGAGCTAGCAGTGCTATTAAAATAACAAATCATTAGGAGCTGCTCTTCTGTGAACATTTAGCTCAGGAACTTTGTTTCTACAAAGCTGAGTATAGGTACATAAAACAGAAAGACAAGGACATCTCCAAGAAAAACATTCAAGTTAAGATACAGGTATAAAATATTGCATTATTTCATTTGAAGTATACATCCTATACTACTTATACTGAATTTATAAATTTCATCTTGAAATTCAAACATTTATAAGGAAAAAATGAAAGCTAAAAGCTACATTTGTAATGCCAATACTTACTCAGCTTAATCATTTCTGTTTTTAATCAGATAACGGCAGTATAATATAATTATTATACCTTTCAAATAATTGTACGATGTTGACAATAAAGAAGAGATATTTTTAAAAGAATAAAATATTTTCAAAATTAATTCTCTATCAAAAATAAGTTGTGGTCAAATTCTTACCAAACATGGTCACACATCACTCATCACTGACATAGACCATACCACTTTATTTTAATTAGTCAATAAACCAAGAAACACATCTTCAATAAAATGTAAAATCAAGTGCACAGCTGTCTGCATGAAGTCAATCCTGGACACAGCTCACTTATATTTTCACGGATGATATGAAGGATGGTATAGAAGTGAATTTCAGCTTGTAAAATACGTAATTAAAATATACGATGAACTTACAATGAAACTCAGGGAACATACAAGCAGACCAGTGAGACTGAAGGAGAGTTTCCTGTATCATGTAAACACAACAAGCATAATTGTTTAGAATATAGTTACAATAACCAGTGCTCCAAAGATATAAGGTGTCACGTGAACATAGATGTCTTGTATCACCATCTGCTGGCAGGTGTCACGGTAATAGGTAAACATTTGTTTACTAATTATTATTTGATAAATAGTGGATCATTCACCTTGCATGCGTTAGTGCATGCATCCCCAAATTACTCCAATAGGATATGAAACTATTTATCTCCCTGTTTCACAGATGAAGAAACATGGACTAAGGGGGAGTAATAACTTCCTTGTGTGAAGTCTAAGTTGTGCCCACACTTCGCTCATTTCAGGGAGCCCCCTCTGTCTCTCTCCTCCAGGCACGAAAGTTCTCTTCCGCTCCAAACAAAGTCATTTGAGCCCCCTTAAAATGATACTTTGCCTTGGAAGAATTCTACCAACACTTACGTCATTATTTAAACTATCCATCAGATACCTTTCTTAATTTTGTTTTAAGTATTTTATTATTTTCTTAAAACCATTAGAGAACAAAAGTAACCTAAAGGGGAAAAAAAAACAAACATTTAAAAAAAGTTTAGGCTTTCCTAGTGTTGCAACATGAAATAGAAAGTACCCAGTTAAATTTAAATTTTAAGTAAACAAAAAAATTATTTAATAAGATATCCTGTCTTTATTTGCTAAATTTAGCACATTTCATTTTTGTAATACGTAGTGTATTAGTTTTCTATTGCTGCCGTAATAAATTACCACCAACTTAGGGCATTAAAGATTTATTCTGTACAGTTCGGGAAGTCAGCAACCTAAATCAAGATATTGGCAGGGATACATTTCTTCTGGGGTTTCAGAGGACAATTTGTCTTCTCGTTCTTTCTGCCTTGTTGAAGTTGCCTATTTGCCTTGGCTCATGGTTCCTACCTCTTGAAAGCCAATAGCATAGCATCTTTCCTCATCTATAACTTCCTGGACTCCACTTAGAAAGTCTCTTGTGATTTCAGTGGGTCTACCAAATAGTCCAGGATAATCCCCCCCATGTGAAGACCTTAATGTAATCACATCTGCAAAGTTGCTTTTGAATGTGAGGTAACAGAGTCACTGGTTCTAAGGATTAGGACATTGACATGTCGGGGGAGGCATTATTCTTTGTACCAAAACTAGTTTCTTACACTTGCTAAAACACTTTATCCATCCACTTCTATGATAAATGTTATTTATTATAATCTATCCTTCCTCCTGACTTTATTTTTCTTCTTTCATTATTAGGACCTTTAGTAGTTCTTTTGGCAAGGGTGTGTGAATGGTGAAGTTTCTTCGCTTACCTAAATCAGAAAGTGCGTTGCCATTGTTGCCAATTCATTCGTACTTTGTATTTGATTATACTATATCCTTATCTTGTGGAAATATACTCTGCCCTTTGCCACCTTTGGGATGGCATGTAATCAAACATGACCAATTAGAGTGTGGAATCTTCATGACTAGTCAAGTGTCCCATAAATTTCAAAAAACAGATGCAATAACACTTTTGATAGGATTATTGAAAGTGATGTAGCCTGGGAGGATTTAAACCAAAGATGGCTGCCATCTTGAGGAGACCAAGTAACTGAAAAGGAGCCAATATTTCAGAGGGCAGAGAAGAAAGGTGGAAACGAACATTGTTTTTGACACTTTTTGTGCCTCTAGATCAAGCTACGCATAAAGCCAGGTCCCCCCCCGTCCTTTCAAATTACGTGATCCAATACACTTTCTTGTTTGTTTAGGCCTATTTTACCCAAGTTTCTGATCACTTGAACTGAAAAGAAACCTATGAATAAGTTAAAATTATTATTTATACGCTGTTACACTTTACAACATTTTCTACTAACCATGTGCTAATCTTTAGTGAAGCAAAAAATTTAAACCCTGTAGTTAACATACCTTTTAATGTTGACTCAGAGATTCATAGCACTTGTTTTACTCCTAATATGGTTATAATTCTAAAAAGGTCAAAATATGGACAAAGGAAAGTTAAAAGTCAAAATATAGACAAAAGAAAGTTAAAGAATTGAAATGATCAAGTTCTCCTTTGGAAATAGCTCACAGCTCATCCTGATTGTACTTGTCAATTTGGCCTCCATTTGTTCCTAGGAATGATTCCATAACTTACTCCTTTGGGTAAGTTCAACTTCTGTCAAGAAAATTGTGAAAGGGGGGAAAAAAAAACCCACACACTTTGTAATTAATATGTGACTATGGCATGGAAGTCTATGAAATTTCTGGTCTTTCTGTTGCTGCATTCCACATGGAGCTTTTTTGAAAGGCTAGGACGTATCTGAGAGTGAATGGAAAGGGCAAGGCTGGGCATCCATTGTCCACTGGTTCACCGATTGATGGAATAGAAAATACTTCATGATTCATGTTTCACTGTTAAAAACTGCTCCAAACTTCTTAGAAAAAAATACTTTAAACAAACACTTTAAAAGAAGGTTCGATATTAAACAAAACACTTTAAAAGAAGGTTCGATATTATCTGGAATGTAGACCATAGGACATATGTTCTGATTGAACAGGTGTCTAGTCTGATCACTCAGTGCATATGACACACTAAATGTTTAATGTTTGCAATGTCACACTTCAGTGGAGGCAAGTAACTATGTAGACTGTGGCTTTTGTAAGGTTATATTCTCAGCCATTAACTAAATATTCTGACAGGCATGATCATTTCAATAGTTATCTCAGTATGCCTAACGTATTTAATTAGAATTTAATGAGGTTTTGAAAATACATGGAAGCAAAACATTGGGATGTTAAAGTTTATATTATACACATACAAATACACACATGAACACATATATAAAAATAAGTATCACATAAATGTGTATATATTTTTGTACATTTTATGTATGAATTGTACTACTATTCACATAACTATATGCACATAACTATAGATGTGTGGGCACATACATATACATTTCTTTTCACTTTATTGCTTTCAGAGATGAAAAAAGAAGCACAAATAGTGAAAATAAGTTTGCAAAGACACTGCAATGCACATATATTAGCATTAACGACACGTTATATACAAAAAGAGAATTCCATATTTTGATAGCTTACAGAGCCCAGAACACCCAAGAGATATTTAATTAAGAAGTCTCTAAACTGCAAGTTTATTAAGCAAGCATACTTAAGAGGGTAGATCCATTACTTTTAAATACAATTTAGAAATCCCACCTGGCTTTTACTTTTACTTTTGATTGCTTATTCATCAGAAACCTATAATTTTTAGTTACTACTTATAAATTAGATGCTATTTTCTTCTGAACCAGAAATATTACATTGACATTTATCTATTAAGAATTAACATATAGATTTATAAATATAATTTTCTTATAATTTATAAAAATTCATTATAAGAAACTTTATAAGCACAAAAATCTTAAAATCTACTGGCCATATAGAATAAGTTGCAACATTTGTGTATCCTTATTGTCTTATGTAGAGATACAGAAATATTTATGTTCATATCATATACATATTCATGCATGTACATATATATGTGAGTATATGCAGACACCTACTATTTTGAAAAATGTCTACCACTTTGAAGATTTTTGTTCTGCTAAATTTGAACAAGGATGAAACTTTGTCTTTGGAGATATCTCTTTTGTTTGGTCAAACTTGATCTTTTATCTATGCAAAGATAAAAGTCTTACAATGGCATGGGAAGTTTGAGATTATGAGGACCTATAATTTTCAGCATAATAATGTAGAAATCTCTTTTCTGAGGCCCCTGTTGTGTTTCAGTCTGTAATAATGAAGAGGTGTGCCAGGTGTGTAAGCTAAAGATGGAACAAATTTTGATTTTTATCCTCTCCAGCTGATACTTCCTGTTGCCAACCAAACACTCCTCTTCCTTTCTTTAATAACATAACTTCAGATTTATTTAGTGGGACATATGGTCTGCAGTTAAAAAGGTCATTTAATAATGTTCTGGCCTGTGAGAGGTAAGCAGACATTTTGTTCATCCCTATCAAAGAAAATCTTTGTCCAAAGGAGTGAGCAGTGCTCTTCCCTCTTTTCTTCTGGGAATAGGGCAGTGACCCCTAGAGTTTAAATACTCAACGTGGAATCATGAGTGGTCACATAAAGGTAGTAGAGAAGCAAGATCTGAATTCTGGGTCCCCATTCTAGCTCCTGGATAGCTGCATATCAAATTCTTTTATATGAACAAAATGGACCATACATTAATTCATTGTTATTTGTGAGTTTACCATTAGAGTAGACTTATTTTATAACTGATAAATTCTCACTGGGATTAAAAAAAATTGAAAGGAATTTATTTAGGGAAAAAGGCAGTTTAATTAGGGAGTCAGTGGCCTGAATGCTGATAAAGACAGGTTAAGGGGATATCATAATTTAGAAAAGGTTTTAGTTTTAGCCTCTACAACTTATGATACTTGGTGCTATGGTCTGAGTGTTTGTGTCCCCTCCAATCCCCCGATATGTTGAAACCTGATCCTCAATGCCAAGGTGTTAAGAAGTGGGAATTTGGGGAAGGGATTAGGTCATAAGGGTGTAGCCCCCATGAATGGGATTAGTGCCCTCATAAAGGAGCTCTGAGGGAGTTTGTTTACCTTCTAACATGTGAGGGCATGGCTAGAAGGCACCACACATGAGGAGTGGGGCCACACTTTAACCTTGGACTTTCCAGCTTTCACAACTATAAGAAATGAATGTTTGTTGTGTATAAGCCTCTTAGTTTATGGCATTTTTGTTATAGCAGACTAAATAGACGAAGATACCCAGAATCTAATCTGAAGTTTTTCTTTGCCACACTGTCTTTTCCTTTTGTTATTTGCCAAGAGTTCATTGAAGTTTAGGCAAATGGTCTTTTAGGATATTAAGAAATATTACCTATTTATCCAACTTACCTTTATGGTTTGGAGAAGGAGCTTAAAA
Source organism: Loris lydekkerianus (assembly GCA_963574355.1). NCBI lineage: Eukaryota > Metazoa > Chordata > Mammalia > Primates > Lorisidae > Loris > Loris lydekkerianus. Next base: position 4,314 of record CAUYPK010093251.1, on the reverse strand, counting down.
TAAATAAAAGGTTACTTATAGTACTTATAAGAATGATTCAAAGTGAGCAGATTGGCTAACTTAACAAAGGACAACCAGGGTAGATTCTGTCTTTTTTCTGGTATGATCAAAAGTATTGATAGAAACCCAGTAAAAAGCTGGACTTGTAACATAGGGACTTGCTCAGTGGTAGAATGATGTTAGAAAATAATCACCATAGAGAGGCGCAACTCTGTTTTACTATTCCTAGGAGCAGAAGACAGCGGAAAGCATGGCTTTGGCAATTTAGGGGCACAAACTCCCAGGGGTGTGGGACAACGAACTGGAAGAGGGGGTTTGGGCCTCAGTACGGGTGCCAGTCAGGCTGCTGGAAAGTCCACGCCAAGCCCGCTGGCCTCTTGCTGCCCAGGAATGCCAGTGGAAATGGTCACACGTTCCTGTTGCACCTTCTTGCCTCTCAGCAAGCACTGTTCGAGTGCATAACTAGGACACGGTTCACCAACTTCACGCTCCAGTTTATCTGTGCCCACACTTCCTCATTTAGTCTTCAGAGACCCATTCTGAGGCTCCAGGAGGAGATCTGTATCCTTTCTCCAGACCAAAAGAAGATGGACACGTCTCATCATCTTCATAATTTAAGGTTAGGTGGATTTATAAAAGGAATTAGATTCCTCTTTGCTTTCGCTAGCCTGGAAACCTTAAATATAAAAATTACCTGGAGGGGCGGAGCATGATGATGGACAGGACAGACATGTAGCCCACCTCTCCCAAGCCATCAGCTGAGACTTCAACCCAGAGTAACTGTTTCACTAGGGTCGACAGAAACCAGCTGAAAACAAGACAGAACCACTTAGCCCAACTACACCAAACAGGGCCTCAGTTTCTTAGGCCACAGCACTGTACAGGTCCTCCACAAAGCTCCAGGGGAAAAATCAAAGGAAGTAAAACAATCTTGGGGCGGAATCAGTGGAAAAACTCTGGTAACATGAATAACAAGAATAGATCAACCGCCCCAAGGAAAGATACGGCAGATGTATTTGAAGATCCCATTCACAAACAAGTGGCTGAGATGTCAGAAATCAAATTCAGAATTTGGATGGCAAATAAGATTAACAAAAGGGAATTAGGAATTCAAGGAGAAATTCAAAAGTTGTCTCAAGAATGTAACGAATTTAAAGACAATACCACCAAGGACATAGACACACTGAAGCAAGAATTTGCAGCCCTCAAAGATCTGAAAAATACAGTAGAATCCCTCAGTAACAGAGTGAAACAAGCAGAAGAAAGGATCTCTGACATTGAAGACAAAGCCTTTGAACGCTCCCAAACTCTCAAAGAGGAAGAGAAATGGAGAGCAAAAACAGATCATTCTCTCAAAGAATGATAATTCTCTGGGATTATCATTCTCTGGGATAATTCGAAGAAGGCCAATATCCAAAAAATTGGAATTCCTGAAAATGATGAGGTCGCCTCGCTGGGCATGGAGGCCCTTCTGCATGAAATTATGAAAGAGAATTTTCCAGAAATGCCAAGAGATTCTGAAATTCAGATAGCAGATAGCTTCTGAACCCCAGCACAACTCAACCCCAATAAGACATCCCCCAGGCATATCATAATTAACTTCACTAAAGTTAATATGAAGGAGAAAATTCTCAAAGCTGCCAGGCAAAAGAAAGCCATTACGGACAAAGGGAAAAATATTAGAATGACTGCAGATCTCTCTGCTGAAACTTTTCAAGACAGAAGAGGGTGGTCATTGACTTTTAATCTCCTAAAGCAAAATAACTTTCAACCCCAGATCTTGTAAACTCTTGTAAACTGAGTTTCAGTGATGATGAAGAAACTAAATACTTTAATGACATTCATATGTTGAAGAAATTTGCCATAACCAGCTCTTCAGGATATTCTCAGACATATCCTCCATAATGACCAACCCAATCCTATACCACAAAAGTAAACTAACTCAGAAACTTCGGGTCAAACTCTAACTTCCACACTGGCGAAAGGATTAAAAATGTCCACTGGACCTTTGAAAAACTCGATACCCAAAATTTCACCAGACTTACCAATATTCTTCATTAATGTGAACGGCTTAAACTGTCCTCCAAAGAGGCATAGGTTAGCTGACTGGATACAAAAACGCAGGCCAGATATTTGTTGCATACAAGAGTCACATCTTAACTTAAAAGACAAATACAGACTCAGGGTGAAAGGATGGTCATCCATATTTCAGGCAAACGGTAATCAGATAAAAGCAGGTGTTGCAATTTTATTTGCAGACACAATAGGCTTTAAACCAACAAACGTAAGGAAGGACAAGAAAGTTCACTTCATATTTGTTAAGGGTAATACTCAATATGATGAGATTTCAATTATTACTATCTATGCACCCAACCAGAATGCACCTCAATTTATAAGAGAAACTCTAACTGACATAGCAACTTGATTTCCTCCAGCTCCATAAAAGTCGGAGATTTCAACACTCCTTTGGTAGTGTTGGATCAATCCTCCAACAAGAAGCTAAGCAAAGAAATTTTAGATTTAAATCTAACCATCCAACATTTGGATTTAGCAGATATCTACACAACATTTCATCCCAACAAAACTGAATACATATACTTCTCATCAGCCAACGGAACTTACTCCAAAGTCAATCACATCTTAGGTCACAAGTCTAACCTCAGTAAATTTAAAGGAATAGAAATTATTCCTTGCATCCTCTTGGACCACCATGGAATAAAAGTTGAGCTGAGTAACAATAGGAATCTGCTTACTTATACAAAAACATGGAAGTTAAATAACCTTATGCCGAATGATAGCTGGGTCAGAGATGAGATTAAGAAAGAAATTGCTAATTTTTTGGAACAATACGACAATGAAGACACTAACTATCAGAACCTCGTGGACATCGCAAAGGCAGTTCTAAGATGGAAATTTATAGCACTGCAAGCCTTCCTCAAGAGAACGGAGAGAGAGGAAGTTAACAACTTAATGGGACATCTCAAGCAACTGGAAAAGGAAGAACATTCCAACCCCAAACCCAATAGAAGAAAAGAAACAACCAAAATTAGAGCAGAACTAAATGAAATTGAAAACAAAAGAATAATACAACAGATCAATAAATCAAAAAGATGATTTTTTATAAAGGTTAATAAAATAGATAAACTTTTGGCCGATCTAATCAGGAAAAAAAGAATAATAAAGGTTAATAAAATAGATAAACTTTTGGCCAACCTAATCAGAAAAAAAAGAATAAAATCTCTAATCTCATCAATCAGAAACCACAAAGCCGAGATAACAATAGACTCCTCAGAAATCCAAAAAATACTAAATGAATATTACAAGAAACTTTATTCTCAAAAATATGAAAATCTGAAGGAAATTGACCAATACTTGGAAGAATGTCATCTTCCAAGAGTTGGCCAGAATCAAATGGAAATGCTGAACAGGCCCATATCTAGTTCTGAAATAGCATCAACCATACAAAACCTCCCTAGAAAGAAAAGCCCGGGACCAGATGGTTTCACGACAAAATTCTACCAAACCTTCAAAGAGGAATTAGTACCTATATTACTCAACCTTTACTAAAAGGTAGAAAAAGAATGAAGACTACCCAACACATTCTATGAAGCAAACATCACCCTGATCCCCAGACCAGGAAAAGACCCAACAAGAAAAGAAAATTATAGACCAATATCACTAATGAATATAGATGCAAAAATATTCAAGAAGATCCTAACAAACAAAATCCAGAAACACATCAAACAAATTATACATCATGACCAAGTCGGTTTTATCCCGGGTCCCAAGGCTGGTTCAATATATGTAAATCCATAAACGTAATTCAGCACATAAACAAATTAAAAAACAAAGACCATATGATTCTCTCAATCAATGCACAAAAAGCTTTGATAATATCCAGCATCCCTTTATGACCAGAACACTCAAGAAAATTAGTATAGAAGGGACATTTCTTAAACTGTTAGAAGCTATCTAACGCAAACCCACAGCCAATATCATATTGAATGAAGTTAAATTGGAATCATTTCCACTCAGATCAGGAAACAGACAAGGCTGCCCATTGTCTCTATTGCTTTTTAACATTGTAATGGAAGTCTTAGCCACCGCAATTAGGGAAGAAAAGGTGATCAAGGGTATTCATATAGGGTCAGAAGAGATCAAGCTATCACTCTTCGCAGATGACATGATTGTGTATATGGAAAACACTACGGAATCTACTACAAAACTCCTAGAAGTGATCAAGGAATACAGCAGCATCTCAGGTTACAAAATCAACATTCACAAATCGGTAGCCTTTATATACACCAACAATAG